>JASFDD010000108.1:0-63085 GCA_036937055.1 Nidula microcarpa | reverse complement strand
GTTGCCAGTCGGTGGGGAGCGTTAAAAGTTCGTCAAGTCTCGGCTTGACTTCGGAGAATTTACATAAGCGCTCCCCCGACTGGTTTGGAGTCTGGTATGGCTCATTCTTATCACCGAAGTATGAATTCCTATCACCAAGGATTTTATGAGAATCACCTACGTGCCCATCTACCCGTAGTCCTTCGCACCGTGGTTCTCGAATGATAGAAATGATAGCATCCCGGACAACTGATGGAACTTGGGGAACTTGGCACTGCCTATTACCTGCATGTATTAGGAATTTGAAAAGCGGGAAAATTTGGAACGGGCAAAGCGGCCGAAGCTCCATTTCAGCGCTCAAGCCTCGGAGTCAATGATTCTCCAATAATTGCAACGAGCATCGCAATTCGCAATTCTACAGCGTCTATTGTACGATTCGATAACAAAGGAAACGCACCACCGAGTCCGACACACCCGAGCTCCCTCGCATATACCCACAACCTCAGATTCCTCTCAGTCACCCATTAACGCCACCACGAACCCAAGACCCAGCATCAAACGTAAACCGCAGCCTCACGGACGAAATATGGCTCATACACGAACGTATGCAGCGCGTAGACGGCAATGAGCATCAACAAGTACATCAAGAATGGGCGGAAGAATGGTTTCCAAAGGGATGGGCCTTTAGCCCCAGCGGCGTCAATGGCGGCGATTTCTTCGGGGGTTAGAGGGGCTGGAACAGGGAGAGAAGGCTCGTGAGGGTTGGTAGGGGGTGGAAGGGGGAAAGGGCGCACGCAAGTCCCCGGCGGCAAGGTATTCTTTGAGGTGCTCCTTGTTTGAACTTGTCCTACAGTGTACACGAACAAGCCAAGAGTCAATGCCGAAAAGAAGAAAATAAAAGCAGCACGAACGTGACGATGACCGCGCCCTTCGCCTTGACCCACGCGAAGATCACCTGCGTCGGCGTGGCGCCTAGGCGCTTGGCGGCTTCTTTCAAAGGCGCATCGAGCGCTCCGCCTGAGGGGTATTGCGTTATGGGGCTATAAGGTAAGGTGTGATTCGATCAGATTAGAGGCATTCTGCAATATTGTACGTGCAAGAGCTCACGCCAGGCTGGAATACGCCTCCGTCGTGATCCCGTGCTGGGCGTGGAACGCGAGCAGAGATTGGGTCTCGGCGTAGTTGTATGGGTGTAGTGCGATCTAGTAGGGCAGAGGTGGGTAGGTAAGCAAGCTATATATTCGTCGAGAAGAGTAAGGAAAGACATAGGGACGGTGAGTACTAACTTGATTGACGGCAGGCTTCACTCTCGCGGTCTTGAGCAGCTTCTGCAGGTCTCCAATGCTGAAGTTGCTCACGCCAATGCTCCTACGCAACGCGTCAGAAATCAAGTTCAAAACTGGATAAGAATAACACACTTCGCCAGCCCATCCTCCTTGATCTTCTCCAGCTCCCGCCACGCACTCTCAAAGTCACCACGCGGAATAGCACTGGGCGCATGGATGAGATATAGGTCCAAGTACTTGAGCCCGAGCTGAAAGAACAGAAAAAGGTTACCCAAGCCACGGAGGAGACATACAGAAGAGAGACGCACCTTATCAAGACTTGCGCGCACCGCATCCTGGAAGTACCCACGGAAGTACTTGGTCGTGACGTACAGCTCCTCGCGAGACAGCCCACTCTCCTTTATCGCGAGCCCGACGTACTCCTCATTCGCGTACACTAGCGAAACAAGCGCGTAAACCGACACTAACACCGATCGGAAGTTAGCTTTAGCACGTACCCTGCGCAGTATCGAGATGCGAGAACCCTGCCTCAATAGCCTGCTCGATGTACTCGTGGATATCTTTCCCTTTGTTCACGCTGCCTGAGCCAAAGGCGATAGCGGGAATCTGAGAAAAAACACGCGATAAGCCTGGAGTTCAGGATACCACATTGCTTATCGTCTACTAGTAAGTACCTCATTCCCGTCGTTGAGCTTTAAAGTCCTGAACGGCATGCTGACGTGGTGGCGGTGGTTGAGAAGAAACCGAGCCCCACTCACAAACCGCGAAGGTATTTCTCAAGGGCCCTGGCACAGAATATTACGCCCCATACACGACGAATACACTACCATCGCGACGGTGGGTCCAATAAGCCATAAAAGGCGTCAGGCACCACGACAGGGATATACATTCACACAGTGCTGTGAACGTCGTGCTACCACGACATACTCACCTAAATGTCGGATCTGTCAATGGGGATTAACTAATTTCTTTACAGAAAAGCAACAGAATTAAATAAACAGGTATTCAGGCGATGCGACTCCTTGTTTACGCTACCATTTCTTGCTTCCCTCCATCATTGTCCAACCCAGCACCGACGTCTATCTCATCGAAATCGTGCTTCGCTGACGCGATCCTACAGCCCTCGCACCGCGTGGGATGTTTCCGGTGTAAGTCTGCTTACTTTAGCGGTTTATTTAAAGGGAGGTGGGTCATTGCACCGGATGAAGCGTGCGTCAAAGCACTGCCCGATAGCAACGACCAGGGAGAAACTTTCATCCAGTGCATAGGCAGGCCCTTTATGATGATCATCTCATTTGGATATGTGCTGTATTATAATATGTCTTAACTATCTGAACGTAGTATGATTGTATTTCTTTCTTCACTTATGTACGCTGTAGCTACACACATTCCCTTTCATGTATATCATCTTGTAGAATGAAATTATTTTACGCCCCACATGCCAAATAGCCTTAAGAACTATAATGTTAAGGGCTCGTTCATGACTGGTTAAGATTTGACTCTCACAGTGAACTCACAGATGATCTGAGCTCCATTGTATATCCCTGGACGTAAGATATTACGAAGTTACTCTTAATTGAAGGATATCTCTGGATATCTCTGTAAATAAATTTATAGAGATATCCAGAGATAACTCCGCTCGAATGGTGTTGATGTCAGCATTGAACACTGTGCCGCTCATGCGCGACACAGCGTGTGCCTATCCCCGATAGCACCGCGCGACCCCGCGCCGGGCCGGACCCCGCGTACGCATTTGAATTTTCCCCGATCGCTCGCGCGCCTTGCGTCTTGACAAGGCCCATGGCCAGTCTCCCCTCGCCCACACACCCCACCTTGCTATCGCCTGCTATTGAGCCATCGACTGAAGAAATAGCAGAAGCAATGACAGAGGAAGTTGACTCTGAACGCTGCACGGGAAAGCGCGGACGAGGAGATAGCGAGTGTTCCGAGGGTCCGCTAGCGGAGACACTGAGTCGAAAGCGGCACAGGGCAGACATGGATTCCGCCCGAAATACTGGCGGGGGTGATATCAGCGTGGATATACCTTCTGAGGCGAAGCTAGGGCTCAGGTGGAAGAGGGACGAGACTTATTATATGGAGGATGGGAGCTGTGTCCTCTTGGTGGGGGATACATTATTCAATGTGCGTCTTTATTCTTGCGATATTTGGTATCAGAAAACGAATTGATTTTTTTTTTGGATGGGATGTAATAGGTTCACCGCTCGATCTTGAGCAAAGACGCCTCGAGCTTCGGCACTATGTTCACCCTTCCACAGGGGAACCACCCTGTGGAGGGCACATCGGACGATAACCCCATCATGCTCGCGGGCGATAAGCCGTCCGAATTCCGGCACTTCCTCTGGGCACTCTACGCGCTGTGTGTATTTTCCCTTTCCCTCTCTCCCTAAACGCACCGTGACCCTCGATGTTTTGCAGGCCCCCCGAGCTTCGGCTCGTCACCTCCCCTAGCGCAAACCTCCCGCAGCTTATCGACATCGCGCTCATTGCGAACAAATACTCCTTCAAATCCATCGAAACCTGGGCCCTCGACGCCATCCAAGAGTACGTCAACCGCAAGCCATCGCCGCTCCTCATCCCGCCCACCTTCACCTCCCCCCCCTCCCCCGCTACAGCATTCTTCTCCCTTAACACACCCAACGGTGGTCCGATAACCCCTTCCGCCGAGAGTACGGCACAGCTCACGCGCCTCATCCGCCTCGCGCAGCTGTGCGCACACGAGCGCCTCCTCGGCACGATGATCACTCTCCTGCGCACGCTCATGGCGTCCTCCGTGCAGTACGCGTACCTCGCCATGTCCCTCGCGGACGAGCTCGACCTGCGCGCGCTAAGGGGCGCAGCATACCTCGAGGTCATGCAGAAGGCGACGGTCGTCACGGGCGCGACAGTGGATCTGTCGTTGAAGCCGAAGACACCTAAGCCCCCGGCACTGGCGGTTACGAATGCGGATGCCGATGAGGACGACGATGCAGCAGCTGGGGCCCCCGCGCAGGAAGCGGGCGAAGGCACGCTCGACGCCTCAGGCCGCCTTATCGTCACGCGCGCGCAACAGCTCCGCCTCCTCGCAGGGCACTACCGCCTCGCAGGCGCCTGGGAGTCCCTCCGCCGAACACCCCCGCACTTCGAGCACGCGCCCTCGTGCGGCGCGACGTGGCACATGCAGGGCTGCCGGCAGAGCTGGCTCGAGTTCTGGAAGGAGAAGACACGGAGCGATGCGGTGTTGGCGTTCGGGCTCGCAGATGTGCTGGGGCGGTTGAGGCAGGTGCAGAAGGAGCATGATCGGTGGGGGAGCGCGACGTATATGCATCATGATTGCCGCATGGCGGCGAGGAGGAGCATTGCGGAGGTTATTAGGAAGGTGGAGGAGGGGCTGCCGGATTTTTTTTCGGAGGCGGGGGAGTGCGACGGATAGAGAAGGGGTTGCTGCGTTTTTATTTTTATTTTCCGAAGATGGGGAAGTAAGATTGTTAGAGAGGGTAGGAGTGTGACATCTAGAGTTTTCGATTTGCCTCGGAATGACTGTAAAAGTTAACTATGCTTATATATTGCTGTATGTGTCTGTAGCGCTTGATTGTATTTCGAAATGTATACTACAATGTACAATTTGAATGTCTCAATGTATTCCATTAAACAAGACGGACGCCTAGAGGCGCTGTAGCCTCCCACCGTTCAGTGTCCAATAACGCCAGACATGCGCACGGGCTTTTCCACCTAACCAACACGGGTAACGAAACCCTTGCATTAATTGACGCAAGTCCTTCGCGTCTAAATAGAACCGCATAAAGGGGCGTTGATAAATATGTGCACCCTCAATCTGAAACCGTGATGTCGCCTAGGTACAGGTATCGTATGCTGTAGGCAGAGATGCATTTGGATGCCATTTTGATGACTGAAGGGGTGGCCGTGGCCGAGCGGCGGAATGGATAAAAGACGCCGACAAACAAATATGCGGATAACTTGTCGAGCGACGCCAGATGGTATAGATGTCGTGTGCAGGAAGTGGAGATGCACTTGGATTCCACTTGGTGCACGAGGGAGCATCGAAGGTCGGGTGGAGGAGCCGATAAATAAATACGCCGTCGGTTCGAGGCTAATTTTGAGTACTGGATGTTAGACGTCGTTTGCATCAAGTAGAGAGGTACCTGGATGCTACTTGGTGGATGAGAGGGCATCTGTGGCTGAGTGGCGTACGCAGCGAGAATTCTACATTTCCAGTTAGCCAAGGTAAGAAGGGTGAAAAGAACGCAAACCCCTCACACCCCTCAGCCCTTCCTACTCCTCCCATTCCGACTCCTCTTCCCCACCGTCGTTGCACTAACCATGCTCTCACCCACTCCTGCCCCTCCCACCCCTGCCCCCGCCCCACCACCCTCATACACCGGCGCCTTCCCATAATTATTCCACGGCCCATCCGTGATCGCCTGCTTCTTCCTTCCTGGGCCTGCAGCAGTGATGCTCATCGCCGGCCCCATCATGCTGCGCATGAGCGCGTCGACGTCGCTGGCGGATGGCTGGGGGGCGAGGGCGGCGTGCGAGCCGCGCAGGAGGGTTTGCTCGAAGAGCTCGTTTTCTTCGAGGGCATGCACGCGCTCGCTGAGAGTCCGGAGGATGCGCTGGTACTGCACTATGTTGCAACGCGTCGTGTTAAAATAGCATGGTAGTAGATAGGATTAGATTTAGTACGCACAGAATCTATCGTTCTCCGAATTGGGTCTAGGGAGCAGCGGATCGAGGTTCGCCACGTCCTCCTCGAGCCGCGGGTTGTGCAGCCCGAGTTCGTCAAGGCATTTGGCCTCGAAGGCGGACTGGGGGAGCTCGGAGTCGGAGAGGGAGGTCTGGTCGGCGCCGTAGGACGTGCCGACGGAGCTGGCGGGGGAAGCCGCGCGCACGACGGGGGCGCCATACTCAGTGTGCTGCTGGTTGGTGGTCATGGTGGTGGCACTGAATAAAGGTGGGAGCAAAGTGTGGCTTATGTCCAGACTTGGGTTGCAAAAAGAAAAGGAAAATTATACAAGGATGACCTGGGTTGGCTAATACAGGCGCTACCAGGGATCGAACCTGGGTCACGGGAACTCAAGCATATTTAAGTCAGAATCCCGGGTGATAACCACTACACTATAGTGCCATATGACTATATATTCTACGAGTAACTATATTTAAAATGAGACAAGACGAGGCCGTCGCATCGCGCCATTACTCTCGACCACGCTGTTCCCGCTCTCTTCCCTGCATCACCTCCAGCACCTCTACAATGAGTTTCCAAGATATCGAATCCACCCGCGCCCCTCCCGTCCCCGCCTCCCGTGAGGACGCCGCCTTCCATGGGCTGCAGTCCTCCCTCTCCCTGCAGGTCTTCAAGATGAACGCGAACGTGCAGGGCATGCTCAAGCTTGTCGACCAGCTGGGGACGGCGAAGGATTCGGAGAGTTTGAGGAAGAAGCTGTACGCTGTTCCTTTTCTGCTTCCTGTGTTGGAGATGTTCATTCTATTCTTCGCGTAGACACGATTTGACAGAAACGACGCGCGCCATGGCTAAGCGCTCCTCCGCCGACCTCAAGCAACTCACGATGCTACAAACCGCCATGGTAAGCCTCCCTTCCCTCCCACCCATGAATGAACCCCCGCTAACCAGCCCCCCGTAAGTAATCCCAGCCCGCGCACAAGGCCACCGTGCAAAAGATCGCGCACGACCTCCAAATGTCCCTCGTCGCGCTCCAGCGCGCGCAGCAGGTCAGCGCCGAGAGCCAGCGCATGGTCGTACAGGGCGTGAAGCTTGCTGCGGAGGAAAATGAGCAGGAGGCGTCGTGCGTCCTATCCCCCTCCCCTTCCCTGACCCTCCCATTTCACTAACACACCTCCGTCGTAGTGGCTCGACCCCCTCCGCAGATATGGAGCACCCCACGCAGACCCAGCGCCAAGCGCAGCTCCTGCACACCCAGCTCTCTGCGTCCGAGCTTGCGCATCACGAGGCGCTCGTGCACGAGCGCGAGGCCGAGATCCGCGAGATCGAGAAAGGGATCCACGAGCTCACCGAGATCTTCCGTGACCTCGGGACGATGGTCGACCAGCAGGGCGAGATGGTTGGTGCGTAGCTGTCTTTTTTTATCGTGTTTCCCCTTCCTATTTCCCTCTCGCCTTGCGCCTTTCTTTGTGTAGTGAAACCGCGTTTCTAATCATCCTGTGTGTGTAGGTGACATAGGAGTAAGCGTCTCCTCCGTCGCCGACGATACACACGACGCCGCCGACGAACTGACTACCGCAGCGAAGTACCAGCGCAGCGCGGGACGGCGCGCCGCGTGCTTGATGCTCATCTTGGCGTTTGTGGTAGGAGTCGTGCTGCTTGCTGTGCTCGTAGGTATCCTGCTTGTTCGTCACGTGGGCTAGGATGCTGATGATTTTTCTCCAGGGCGTGAATAAGTAAAATACTCAAGAACTAGAGCTCGAATATACGAGAGCTTGAAGCTCAGGAATAGAGTTGAGCTGAAGCTCGGGAGTAGAACAGAGTCTGCGGCTCCAGATACTCAAAGCTCACAATGGTTCTTTCACGGGGAGCGTCCAGTGTGCCTCTAATAGCTCATCCAGTTATTGAATCTCACACAGTCTCGGTCAACTATACCTTATGTTATCACTTACTGTATGTATCCTTATCCTTTATTATTTTATGACCACTGTATCTTTATGTATCCGATTCAATATCCACAGCCTAGAGCTCGAAGAAAATCGAAGCTCCATCTACTCTACCTCCCTAGCGTGGTGTAAAATCAAAATTTCCAGCGTCTGGATTGTATTCAGAGCTCTAAATAACATCCCAGAAAACTATAGTGCGTCGGACACGTTGCTAATTAAAGACTGCATGCAAAACATCAAAATTACCACATTCCGGACTCAGTATCCAAGGTTCTACCAGGTATTAAACCTGGGTCGCGGGAAGCTTAAGATACTGAGATAGAATTTCCACTACGATGAAAATCCCGAGTGATAACCACTACATTATAGAATCATATCCGTAGGGAAAGATGTCATGAATTAGTTAGGCCGCTAGATTACGTATAGGATGTGTTGTTCTTCCGTGATTGTAATTTTTGGGTCAGATTTACGCAGTTCAGTAGATTTTCTTAGATGGTGTAATGTAAAAAATCGCTTCGAAGCCAAAAAGAGGTGAGTAGTATGCGCTTCCACGTAGCGAAGCCGTATGCGAGTAAAAATTCTACATGTATCAGTCCGCGATTCACAGCCTGGAGCTCGAGGTTACAATCTATCTTTCAAGAGCCCAGATTTTATTTACAAAATTGAAGCCCTAAAAATTATTACTGCACATTGGAAACGCGCATACTGCCGGTATATGGTGTGCAAAATCTGTTTTGGAACTTTTTCGTCCAAGGTTCTACTAGGTATCGAACCTGAATTCCGACGGGACGTGTTAAAATAAACGAGGCAGTCTCGACGACATCGAAGACAGTCTGTCCTCAGAAGGATAGGGGGGGTTTCCAAGAGGGCAAACGAATGAGTACATGCAACAATTGTAAACTACATATATATTACTCAATGTAAAACATATATACCAATCCAGTTAGCTATAGAAAAGCCACAAGAATGTAAACCAAAGGAAATGAGATATAAGTGAAAATGCGATGGCATCGCGAAACACTCGCAAACTGTGATCCGATATTCTAACAGGACGATGTTATCATAGTCACCATGCCACGGAGCCTACCAACTCGGAAACAGCATCTTCAACTCAACAGTTCGAACACGACCATTACAGAAGTAAAAAGGAGATAAGGCCTATCGTAAATTCGGGGGCCACCGCGTCTTAGTAGATAGCGTACTTGTTGCGGGATATAAATGCAGAAATAAAATTTAAAAAAAGATGTTATCATAACTAGCTGTACTGGTTTCAAATTCCCTAGTGATAACCTCTGCGTTATAGAACCATACCTGTAGTGCAAGTTGCGGTGATTTAGCTTGGTGAAATAATATCGTTTCATCCGAGGGAGATCTCCCTACTACTACCCCCTTCCGCGACGAAATATTGAGCTGCTGTTCTGAACAGCTTAGACTCCATCAAAATAAAAAATAGAACGCAAGTTGAGTACAAATCCTACTTCCGGACTTAATTCGTGAGTAAATTTTAATTTAGTACCTCGTTGAATTTTCTTAGAACATCTGTACTCCGAGCCAGCTTTACAGTATCTTAAAAAGGTGCATTGTACACAGTATGTGTTCTCATACCAAGCAGAACTGTGCGAGTCAGTCGGTCGATGATCGCTGATAAGAACGTATACATGCGTGCAAATGTGGAGATCTTCCCAGTAGTATTTGCAGAATCGTCAATCAAGAATAGATGGAAAAATGATCCACCAAGGCTCTGATTATAGATCCTTATACTTAACTTGTGCTGGAAGCAGGAGATATTTTATATCCATGGCAGACCTAGTCCGAGAGCTTGATACATAAATTTCAAGGAGCGACTTTGCACATTTTTCCAAACTGGTCTGGCTTGTAATTTTATCACGAAGAAATTGGTTTATATTGAAATCAGGTGCTACCGTCGGCGAGGAATGCCATCTTCAAATTAATGTATGATGTGGCATCTTCTCGGTTAACCGCCTGTTCAGGGACACACTCCCGGGGTTTGGTTCCATTTCGCGCCTTGAGCCCTGGGGCCGTATGGTGTATCCCCTAGCATCACATGCAATACCTGCTATTTCTAGCTTATGTACACATGTTTACCAAATAGCACTCAACGGCTTTCCGATAACAACTCACAACATAATTATGTTTTCCAAGTTTCGATTCTCGAGTCGCTGCAACGCGTGGCAAGTTGGTTGCATCTCTTCTCTCAGCATATTGTATTTCCATGAACATGAACACAATTTCATTTCTATCCTCGCACTAAGATTGAATCTCACCGCCTTACTAAAATTCCTATTGTCAGGGCAAAATTTTCTTTGCAGATGAGTTGCCGCCGAAGTACCGTTCAGTATCCTATTCCCTTTGATCTCCAACTATTTTCCTGGCTCAGCACACATCAATTTCTAAGGAACCACGGAAAAATGTATCCATTGTACTCGAAGCACGATGATTTGTCGGATGTCACCTCAGAGAAATCCTAGTACGTCGCACAAGCATATCGTCCTTCATATCGCGCTTACTGTGATTCCGGTGGTCGAGGGTTGTGAATTGAATGCCGGTCTGGGGATGTGCACTGCTACTGTACGGACAAACGTCGAGAAAATGTGGCAATAATGAATGACAGGTTGCGTGGACAGTTTTGTAGAAGCATGAAGGTCCACGTCGGACCGGTCTTCTTCAATACTGTGGCAGAAGCTGCTTCAGCAGCCCGAAGCATATGCACATGTCGACATCGACATATCAGATGATTCTTCTTCGCCAATTGCTAAATTATCGATCAAGATAGCGCTACCTGTCGTAGAGTGGAAGTACTAGCAAAACTCGACTGAGCACCAAGATCTGGTTAGTTGCTCTGATTTTGAGTTGCCGGGGAACTCCGGTAACGATCCTCAGGTCTATTCAGCTGGATTTTGATTCATTCTTTCAGAAAAGCTTGCTCCGAATATCTTCTGAAGGTATTCTCCAGCCAGCGTTTAGACGTTTAATTCTGATGCATCGTCTAGGCTGTGGACTCAACTTCGGGTTGATGCGTGCTTCAGTTTCGAGGTCTCCAGATGGTCAGTGAACGCCTTCAATAGGAGGACAGGCCATAGCTCTTCCCCCGTCCTGTACAGTATGATTCTAGTTGACGAGACTAGATGGACTCATCAGCATTCTTCGTGAGCATGTCATGCTCCCACTATTCCGTTAGCGCCATCACAACTGACATAATTTCGGTACTCTCTGCAGTACAAACAGCTCAGTCTCAAAAGCGGCTACACTGCTATCTAACCCTTTCAAGGCAGGTTACGTTGTTAAATCAATGCGGAGTTCCGTGGCGTGCGTTACACGAGCATTATGAAAAACATTCGACGTCTCAGCTGTCTTCCACAGGTGGAGGTATTCTACTCCCCATCGCCGATAGCCTCGCCTCATACGAGGTACTCGACGTGTGCGGAGTTTTTGGTGGTAGCGGACCCTTCGTCTCTCCAGGGCTTCGAGATTTCCCGATCTATACGAACTGGACCTTTTTTACTCAAGCCCTTACCAATGGGAAACTAGCTCACAACCTCTCGGAAGTAAAGACTCACGATTTAGGCCAGTTTCGTGGGATTAAAGCACCAATATGTATTTGTGTCGTGGACGACTGTCGCGCTGTCGTCTTGAACTGGGCTATCTGTGATTCATAGGTGCCACCTATCTAAAATAACTCTCCGCATGATAAACGCTTTCTATTGGGATAGTTATCCTATCAGCGCCATTGAAGATACCATGAGGAGCAAGCTTGAAATACGTGCCGCGTGATCCACTCGACTGCCTTCCTGTGGGCTTTAAAGTCTCGGATGTTCGTTTATCTTAAGGCACGGAACTCTTTGTTCTTCGCCCTTTATAATGGCTACCCCGGTCGAGTACGATGTCTCAACCCCCTCGACCATGCTGACTCTTCCTCGCACCTCTCCCCAGGAGAAGACCGTTGGCAAAAAGTCTGGCAGCGTTGAGGTGCTAGAGGAGAAGGCTTATTCAAGCTCGGACCTCGAACCCTCATTGGAGACTGACGACGATGTCGTCATGCTCAACGGAGAGCCTGTCGTCAACACAGGCAAAGATGTGTCGCGCTTTGTGGTTGATATCCGCGATGATGGCGATGCCGCGCTCACATTCAGGTCCATTTTCCTTGGCACCCTGTTTGCTGGACTCGGCGCAGCCCTTTGCCAGGTATGTTACCCGCGCCGCCTTCAATCTACGTGATGTTCATTGCCTTTGGTTTGTAGATTTATCTCTTCAAGCCGGTTCAAATGGGTGTATCGACAGTCTTCCTCCTGCTGCTTATATATACAGTTGGCAATGTATGGGCAAAACTCCTTCCTCAGCGATCTTGGGCAGCCGGCACTAAGCTAGAATTTCTGGCACCAATCTTTGGATTCATCAATCCGGGTCCTTTCTCGTTGAAAGAGGTAATCATTTATAATTATTTTTTTAAAGTATCTAATCGACATCCCATCGTATAGCATGTTGTCGCCTCCCTTGTTGCATCTACGGCAGCTGGTGGAAGCAGTGCGGTTCAGAATTTCGCGGTGCAAAAGGTTTATATCGTTGTCGCTTCACTCATAGCAATTAATAAGATTCCCTTTAGCTTTACTACGATACCAATGTCGAAGCCACGACTGCAATCCTTGCCACATTCTCTACTGCCTGCTTTGGGTTAGTCCATATAGTAGACCATCTATTCGCGAGCCCTCTAACTCGAGTCATCATAGCTATGGCCTCGTTGGACTGTTGCGGCCTCTGACTGTCTATCCGGCTGAGATGGTGTACTGGGGTGTGAGTTGTCTATCAGTCTTCTAGCGTATATGCACACTTCCTTACCTTCCGACCAACAGAATCTGCCAACAGTTTCCATCTTCCAAGGTGAACATACTCCGCATTCTTGTCTAAGTAAATCTCTGATATCTGATCTATTAATAGCGCTCCATTTTAATACTGGCGATAATTTTAAACGAGTGAAGCTATTTTGGATCGCCTTCACTGGAATGTTCTGTTATGAGGTTATCCCGGCCTACATGTTTCCGCTGCTGAACGGAGTCAATGTATTCTGTTTGGCTTCTCAACGGGCATCTCAGAGGACGATCGACGTTTTCACCAACCTGTTCGGGGGCACAGATGGTAATGAAGGACTGGGAATGTTTTCGTTCTCGTTTGACTGGCAATACATTGGCTCTGGGTTCGTTTTTGTCTATTTCTACTTTTCACTGACTTCTTATCCATTGGCCGAACTAGCTATATGAGCCTGCCTCTCATTCAGCAAGGTATGTTTGGATTTAGTTATTAACGCCCTGAACGCTTAGCACTTACTACTCTTTCTTCTCAGCGAATTCATGGATCGGATACGCTTTTTGCTACATCACGATCATGGGAATATACTACTCTAATACTTGGAATGCAAGTTATTTTCCTTATCATCTTGTTTCCCAATTTATTAATAACATCATCTATACTAGTCTTTGGCATTTCCCATGCTTTCTACGTCGATTTTCTCATCGAACGGATCCATCTATGACCAATCATCTGTATTCGGGCCGCAATTCGAGCTTAACCAAACAGCCTTAGATGAAATCGGGCTTCCGGCTTTGACTGGCTCGAATGCGTGGTCTAACTTGACTGCCAATCTCGCGGTAAGCTATCATTATTTTATCACGTATACTTTCCTGCTTACAAGTCTTGTAGATCGGTGGTCTGATTGCGCATGTAGTTTTGTTCTGGGGTCCGTATGCGGTGGAATCATTCAAGCTGGCATACAGCAGGACCCAGCCAGACCGTCACTATCAAGTATGTAATTCTTCTGTGCATTTGTCATGCTTCCGGCTGAGTTTTCTTGCAGGCCATGCAAAAATATGAGGAGGCGCCATGGTGGTGGTATGTTATTCTGCTTGGACTTTCCTTCTTCGCAGGCGAGCATCCATTATTCTTCAATAATGAAATATGGGCGTTAATCCATCTCCCTTCAGGATTGATCGTGGTTTTGAAAGGGCAGACTAACCTTCCATGGTGGTCGTACATTGTTGCGCTTATTCTTGGTGCATTTATCACGGTGCGTCTCTTTCTTCAGATCACCTTTCACCATCTTATCCTCTTGTCTTGATGTAGCCATTCTCGACCCTTCTTGTTGGAAGGATAGGTAACGGGATTGACACAACTCAGTTAATGAAGATGGTCGCGGGTGCGATTAATCCAGGAAGACCCGTTGCGAATCTCTACGTATGAATCATGCTCAAGCTCATGACTATCAAACTCATGCGTACCATCTCACAGTTCTCCATGTGGAGTCACGATGTCGTTGGAACGTCGGTCAATCTGGCCGCTGACTTGAAGATGGGGCAATATATGAAGATTCCTCCTCGTGTAATGTTCCTTACCCAGGTTTGGGGAACAATTCTCGGTAAGTGCTCACTGGATACAACTTTATTTCATTCTAAACTGTCCAAATATTCAGGCGCAGTTGTCAACTATGGTATTTGCTCCTTTCATCTTTCAAGCGCTGGAATTGATAAGAAGGACTCAGTCGTGATGGTTTCCATCGTTGATACGCAGCGTGAAATATTGCTGAGTCCCACCGGAACTAACGTATGGAGCGGACAAGTGCCTCAGAGCTTGAACAGTGCTGCCGTTACATGGTCACTTGCTAAGGAGCTTTACGGATTCAATGGCCCATATTTCGTCATCCCACTGAGTCTTGTCATTGGAATGGTTCCGACATTCTTCCAATGGCTCATTTGCAAGGTTTGTTCTCGTCCCTAATGCTCGTTGTCGCGCTACTAATGGGATATTGGTACAGAGATGGCCGAAGATTGGACCTGTGAAGGTTGACAATATTATGCTGCCCATTATCTATATGGCACGTATCTTCCCTCCCGAATGATCCTGACTGGATAAAACTAACAGCGTCACAGTACTCGGCGTGGATGTCCGCTGGTGTGAATTCGAGCCTCAGTTCCATCGTAGTGGTTGGCCTCGTTTCTCAGTTCTGGCTCCGGAAATATCATCCTGGCTGGTACATGAAATACAACTACATTCTTGGAGGTGCCCTAGACGGTGGCGCGCAGGTCATGATATTTTTGCTGTCCTTTGCTGTCTTCGGTGCTTCTGGAGTGTCGAGGCCTTTCCCGACGGTGAACCCACTTCACCTTTTATTCAAGAGTATTAATCTCATTTGTTTCGCTCTCGTGTTCAGTGGGCCGGCAATCCCGCTATAGGCAACGTCGACTATTGCAATGGAAATGGGGCCCTGGATTGATTGGGTCTGTCTGAACTGTTGAGAGTGCAGTTTCCTGGTTGTGCGTCGTTGCGTACTCTGTATTAATATCTGTAGGTGTATATGTTCTTGTATTGCTTGGAATACGATTTTTGAACGAAAACCGTGCTGGACCATGTAACTTCACATTTCGATACTACTTGCCAGTAACTTGCTTTGCACACAGTCGTCGCACTGATGTTCTAGTTATGTGAGTGTATGTATGAGTTGTCGTGTGCCATACCCGCTTCGCAAATTTGAAGATCAAAACCGAGATCACAAGCAGTAAAGCCATTCTTGTCGAATACCCACCCGAGATCGCCATAGGTACTGTTTTACTCTTTATTTTTGGAATTCCTCGGCACCGTCTAAGAAATACCTTTCATTAAGGTAACCTCCTTGTCAGCTAACTTGAAATATCCTCATACAACTCGAGGTTCGCAGTAGGGTGGGATTTGGTGATATGAGAGCGAGGTTGTACTTCCACACGGCTGGAGCACCTTTGTCGGGGCATAAAGGGCACGTAAGAAGATGGTTCGTGCATAGTGATTCCTTGGAGAATTTCGAGGCAGCCTTGATGGCGATTTTGGGCATCGTGAGTTTTTTACGTCGATTCTTGACCCTTTTGAGTTCATGATTAGCTTCACAGTGTGCAGTGAACCCTCGCTGAAGCAGAAACCACAAGGCTTGTCAGCGCCTCGCAATCGTATGCCATGGAAGACATGCGCGCCCATGTGCGCCACCAGCGCGGGTCCCGAAAGCGAAGACAGTACAGCTTTCCGATTTCGACAGGCATGGCAAGTATCAATATCAACGTTATCCCGAATATCTCCTCCTGCAATATTTTTCTCGCATATGAAGCATGCATAACCTATTTTACATTAGACAGTGTGAATATATGAATCTAGTATCAGCGTTGGCGTGTTTTGCAGGCAATATGGTGTAAAAAATGACATGCCTTGACGAGACCGATATGGAAAAGACGGCGTTTGAGCAACCTCGGGCAAGCGACGAAAATCTTCAGCCAAGCGGTGTTATAGCATGTCATTTTTCATCGACATTCTGGTTAAATATTCAGGATGGAAAAAAACCCGCTAAGGAGTCCAAGGGCATGGTGCTTCGGCAATTGCCGGTGCGTACCCCTTGCCATACTCATTTTGTCTATCTTTTCTCAAATTGCAGTGGAAATGACAGTCCGAGTCATTCAAATTATATCACGCCAGAATCAGTTCGACGTATACATGAAATATACCCTCTTTGGTTGCCTCACTTCAATATTATATTGGTGTAAATGTATTATTTAGAGGAACTCGATAGCAAATTCCTACCTTTCGAAGTGGCACTCCAAAAATCCTCCGGAATGTCTAGTTTGCATGTTGCTGGCTCTTTAGCAGGTTTAAATATACTGTACGCTCTTCCGCTAAGGAAATTCTCAGTTCTCAGTGCCGTGTTTCATTTGAAAGCTAAGCAGGCCTGTGACCATGGGTGAGTACAGGGTAAGTGACGGTGCAAAAGGTCTGTTACGGCGGATTGATTTCTCAACGACATAAAAAGAGACATCGTGCTTAACACCTTGCCACTAAGGTTCAACCAGGGATCGAACCTGGGTCCCGGGAAATCGTAGGCAGGCTTTATTCCCAGCAATCAAAATCCCGTGTGATAACCACTACACTATAGAACCGTGCGTACAATATGAAAGCATGACTATATGGAATAACATGGGATTCTCGGTGTTAACACTGCCGGAAAAGCCGGGAAATAGCTGCTATCGAGTTGCCAGGGAGGTCGCACAAAAACCATTGGAGCCTGGAGGATGTTTGCTGTGATCGTCTTGGAATTTAATGATTTATTGGAATACATTATGCACGAAACTAAGAAGTAAGTAATGCGATACATTGACAAGATTCAGAAGATATTTGCCAAATGCTCAACAAAATTCAGAAGCTCGGACATTTGTCGGACATAGAATGGGAACCTCTTTCGGGGTGTGAGGGGAAATAAGTACCTAGCAGATATTGCAATGTTCAGCTGCGACATATGGCACTATAGTGTAGTGGTTATCACCCGGGATTCTGATTTGAGTAGGCAAGACTTCCCGTGACCCAGGTTCGATCCCTGGTAGCGCCTCTAAATTTGCTCTCTATACATTTTTAGGTCCTGGCTTCCCAAAAGCGCTGTACTTACGGCAAGTTGCGCCAAGTTACGATGGCTTCTGCCTCTGCATCTGTTTTAACGTAGCCTGGTGATGTTGTTTGTAAAATAGGTGCCGCCTCTAGAAGATATAGCAGCACTTTACCTGAAAAACATTATAATCACCAGAATCCAATTATTGAAGCGGCAACCCAAAGATTAAAGTACTTGAGAATTGGTGCACTGGTGGTGGTTGAAGAGGAAAGAGTAAAGAACAAGAGTCGTGGGGACATGTTCCTTCCTTTTGCGTTTCAACGGCAGGCGCGATGATCTTGTCCTCCTGCGTCGCATCTGGCGCGAAAACAAACTGTCCCTGACGTGAAACCGAACCACCACCACTACATGGACCTGAATGGCTTAAAACGAAATTAAGAACGATTGATTATACTTAATATGTATCAATATCTAAAGAAAATACGTTGAGTGGTGTTGTCACCAAAGCGATGTCTCCATCCATCCAGATCAGCATTCCATCCATCCGTCCTCACCCCCGTGTTCCGCCATTCTAAGCAGTCAGCAAGCCTACCCTAAGCAGTCAACAACCCCACCCTCTTCCTCACCTCCTTCGCCTTCCCACTCCCGCGGCCCTTCATCTTCCCAAACACCACCACCTTCCCCTTCTCCCCCGCGCGCCCGCTCCGCCCTGCGCGATGGATGAAGTCGATCATGTTCCGCGGCTCATCGACGATGAAGACATGCTTGATCGACGGGTCGAAGTCGAGCCCGCGCGAGAGGAGCGACGTTGTGATCATCACGTGCGGGGTCGTCTTGGGGTCGGCATCCGCGGGCGCAGGCGCAGGCGCATCGTCGCGGGGCGCCAGGCGGCGCAGGAACCCGTCGAGGTGGTGGTTCGACCCGCGCCTGCGCTGGTCCGACGTGCTCGTCAGCGCGACGTTCTTGATGTTGCGCTCGTCAAAGAACGCGCCGAGCTCCTGCACCTTCGCGCTCTTGTTGCAGAAGATGAGGACCTTCGAGAGCTTCACCGGCTCCCCGGGCCTGTTCGTCGCAGCGGCGGACGATGCGTCCTCGGCCCACACCATGCGCACGCGGCGCTCGATGTCGGAGAACTTGTTCCCGCCGGTCCAGGAGACGTGTTCTGTCTTGAGGGAGTTCGGGAGGCGGTGGAGGTTCGGGGAGGCGAGGCGGAGGAGAGAGGGGTGGTAGGAGGAGAGATGGGAAGCGAGGGAGGCGGGAATGGTGGCGCTGGTGAGGAGGAGGTTGAAAGGATAGTTTATGGGGGCGGGGGTGGAGTCGGCAGAGGTGGAGGTGGGCGTGGGGGGGATGGGGACAGGCACACCGCGTGCTTCGGCGATGTCGGAGAGGATGCTGAGGGTGTTCTGGATGAAGTCCGGATCTATAGCGACAAGTGTGAGTTAGCGGGAGAGAAGAGAGCATTGAGATGAATGAACGCACCGAACAAGACATCAGCTTCATCGACCACGACCCACTCCACATTCGCGAGCCCCATCTCCGCCTTCGCCCTCCACTTGCCTACACCCGGCATCCTGTCCCTCCCGCGCCTCAACTTCGAGCTCTCCTCGTCCTCCTTATCCCCATCCTTCTCCCTCGCATACATCTCCCGCTGCGCCGCCTCGTCCATCCGGTCCCACCCGCGCCCGCGCACCATCTCCAGCACCTTCATCGGCGTCCCCACCACCACATCCACGGGAAACCCGCCCTTCTTCACCTCGAACTCGCCTGCGCCCGCCATGGCATCATACTGCGTCGCCATCGCCCGTGACGACTCCGCGTCTTTTCCTTCGCGTGCGTGCGGCGCGTTCGCGCGGGAGGCGCACAGGACGCGTAGCTTCACCTCGTGCAGAAGGCCCTTGGCGAATCCGGAGAGCTGCCGCGAGAGCTCGTGTGTCGGCGCGAGGATGAGGGCGCGCGGGTTGAGGGCGCGCTGCGGGGCGCTGCCTGGAGCAGCTGGAGGAAGGGGATGGGATGAGGCCCCGGAGAGCTCGGACTGCTTGAGGTGCTGCAGGACGGGGAGGAGGTACGCGATAGACTTCCCTGAGCCGGTCTCAGATGCGAGGAGGACCTCGCGCCATTTGGGCTTCTTGTCGGCAGCACTCTGGTTGGCCGCGGCGTTGTCGTTCTCCATGAGCCACTTCATGCTGAGGGCCTGGATAGGCGTGGGCTTCGATCCTCGAGGGAGAAGCTCCTGGAGACAATTGAGGATGCCCTGCATGATGGGCGGGGACGAGAAGTGGGTCGGGAGCTGCTGGGAGGCAGTAGACGAAGAGGGGGAGGAAGAGGAAGCGGAGTCTCCGGTCGTCACGGGCTTGGGTGGGTAATAGAACTCATCGAGAGGAGCGGGTTTGTGGGAAGTGAGTTTTTCGATGTCGCTCGGTGGCTCTGAGGAACGAGAAGAGTCGGTTTGCTCCCGTGATTTGAAGCTCTCCGATCGCTGGGTATCCTGGTAGGGCGTTTGACGGTCAGGACGACGATAGTCGTCGCCGTCGCGAGCTTTATAGCCCTCGGCACCCCGAGTATCCCTTGATTCATGGGGCTTTTGATAGCGGCTTGAAGAATCTCCGAACCGGTCAGGACGACGATAGTCGTCGTTGTCGCGAGATTTGTAGCCTTCAGCGCCCCGAGCATCTCTTGATTCATGGGGCTTTTGATAGCGGCTTGAAGAATCTCCGAACCGGTCAGGACGACGATAGTCGTCATTGTCGCGAGCTTTGTAGCCTTCAGCGCCCCGGGCATCTCTTAGTTCATAGGGCTTTTGGTAATGGCTAGACGAATCCCGACCGCGAGGACTCGAGACGTCCGTCTGTTTCCACTTCCTATTATCCGACGTCTGATCTGCATGACGGGCAGTAGACCCAGATGGACTTCTCGCACCCTCGCGATCGCGCGACCTGAACCCTTCTGACTTTCGCGAAGCCCTCGGCCCCGAAGCTCCTTCATTCACCTGAGCGCTCCACGTGCCTCTCCTCCGGTCCAATTCATGCTCGGTCCTCCCAGGATGACGTCTGAAGGAGGGATTGCGCCGTGCTTCTTTGTGTTGTTCGAGGACTGATTCGTCGGTATGAGGCGTCGAGTCGCGCGCGAACCGCGGTCGCGGAGCCACTTCCAAGCGTCCACGGGGCGAGGTGGGCTTCAGGTCGTCCACTAAACGCCTGCGTGATGCATCTACACGGAACAAAGTGGCATAATGTCAGCGGTTATATTCAGAGAAATGTAATAGTACAAACATACTGGGTTTTTGTCCTGCCGGTTTACGCTTCACTATCTTCTCTAACCGCGCGCTTGTATAGAAAAGAGCGCTTATGTGCTCAACAGAACATACCTGGGATGTTGACCTGTGGACAGCCGCGTGCAAAGAGGGAGTTAGCAACCCCGACATAGGTCGCTGGCTGTTTGGAAGAAACGGAAAATAATTCAGGACTTGACGTAGTGCACGTGCTCCGATTAACTGGAAGCTTTTGGCAAATAGGTGCAGCTCAAGGGCACCGCCCCTGAGTTGGTGGCGTGTCTGTAACGGGAAGCGCGATCTTGTCCTCGTCATGTCATTTGCTGCGCCCCATCTGGTGTGAAAAAAAACAGACCCTGCCCTTCACCTGGCGTAAACTCGAACCACCACTACCACGCCCGCAGTGCGCGTAATACTCCGTCTATTCGCAGAGTTACTCATTCCTATGTCGATTTACACAGCGCTCTTCAGCCACGGGCGGGGGGTGTTCCTCTACAATGGTACGTTCCCAGCATTCCCTCCGCATCTCACGTAACTACTAATCCCACTCCCATCCCCAGTCGCCCGCAAGTACTTCACCCTCGGCTCCCTCCTCGTGAGCCCCCTCCTCCTCGTCATCAATGCCCCCTTCGGGCGGTTCACCCCCAAGTCCCCATCAAGCCCCCTCCTGCTGGACGGCATCAAGTCCTGGATCGTCATGGAGCTCGTCTCCCCCACCCTCTTCCTCTTCGCGTACTTCTCCGCTCCACTCTCCCAGAGTCAGCGCCCCGAGCCCACCCCCGCGCTCGGCAGCCCCCAAAGCCTGTTCGCCCTTCTGTTCCTGGTGCACTACGCCAACCGCGCGGTGATCTCCCCGCTGCGCACGCCGTCGCGCTCCAAGTCGCATGTCATCGTGCCCCTTGCAGGGGTCACATTCAACACGATCAACGGCTTCCTCATGGGCGCGTACTTCTCCTCCCCCTACGCGCGCATGCGTTTCTCCTCTTTCTCCCTGACAAACCCGCGCGTGGTGGTGGGGCTGGGCCTGTGGGCCGCAGGATTCATAGGAAACATCGTGCACGATGAGATATTGCTGAACATCCGGCGGAAGGCGCTTGTAGGCAAGGGCAAGGGCAAAGAAGGGGAGAAGCAGGCGAAAGGGGAGCACTACGCCATCCCGCAGGGCCTGCTGTATAAATATGTCTCGTACCCGAACTATTTCTGCGAGTGGGTCGAGTGGATCGGGTTCGCGCTGGCCTCTTCCCCGTTCCCCCTCCCCCTCTCCTCCCTCACACTTTCGTCCCTCTCATCCCTCGTCTCCAAAGACGCGCTCCTCACCATCCTGCGTGAGCCGGCGTCCCTCTTCGCACCCAACCTCGCCCCGCCGTACATCTTCCTCCTCACCGAGTTCTTGCTCATGCTCCCGCGCGCGTGGAAGGGCCACTTATGGTACAAGGAGAAATTTGGCGAGCGGTATCCCAAAGAGAGAAGGGTCGTCGTGCCGTTTGTGTTCTAGATATTGGCGTGTATACCCGCGAATAAAATGTATCTTGAGCTGTTCCGCATGTTTTACGAGTGCTGGAGAGTCATCCAGACAAAGTTCATAGTGGTAAAGTTATTCCGAATTCTTAGTAATTTTTGGTACATCCATAAATACAGACATGGGCCATCTAGGTACGCTACAACACCGAGCAAGCAAGCATCACAGCTTGCTTTCCACCAACCCATCCTCCACAGGTCTCACTCTTTGCTTCACCGCCACCCCTTCCCCCACACCCACACCCACCCCGCTCTCCCCGTGTTCCGCAGCCACCACCTCCCCCGCCCACCTTACCACGCCCCTCACCAGCGCCCTCACCTCCTCCCTCGTATTCCCCGCATGCAGACACACGCGCACGCGCTCCTTGCCCTTCGGCACGGTGGGCCACGTGATGGGGCGCGCGTTCATCCCGAGGGCGAGGAGGAAGGCGGAGAGGGGGCGGGGATGGTGCGTGAGGAGGGGGATTACCGGGGAGGGTTGGGATGAGGAAGCGGGGGATGGGAGGGAGAGATGTGCGGGGAGGGAGAGTAAAGCTGGAGGGATGGACGTGAGGTGCGGCCGGAGGAGGGAGAGGAAGTAGGTTGTCAGTTCGAACAGGCGCGTTGCGAGCTGTTGCAATAGTTCATGATGAAAATGCGGGGGAGGGGATGGAAGGGGGGACTTACAACGTGCGCCGTACCATCCTCGAGCATATCGAAGGAGCAGTCTGCAGCGATGATGTTCGCGTAGCTGAGGGACGTGGTGTAGATGAGGGGCCGCGCGTAGTTGAGCAGGTAGTCCCGCACGAGGGGGGTGGTTAGTATTACCGCTGTCGTCGTCGGTGTATCAGCGATCCGCTCCAAAACACACGATACGAGGAAAAAGAGAACACAAGTTGAAGACGGCACTCACCCCCCGTCGCCGCCAGCGCCTTCCCGAACGTCACCAGCCGCGCCAGCACCTTCCCTTCCAGACCCAGCATCGCGATGCGCCCCCGGCCCTGCGGGCCATATACCCCCGTCGCATGCGCCTCGTCCACTACCATGTACCCATTGCCCGCGGGGAACGCCTCCTCCAGCAGGGCCACCATCTCCGAGAGAGGCGCGAAGGTCCCGTCCATGCTGTACAGGCTCTCCACCGCCAAGAAGAGGCTCTGTGTACCATCCCGTAGCCCCGGGTGCGTAGCGCGTAGGCGGAGAAGGAGGGTTTCCAGGGTAGAGAGACTGTTGTGCGTGAAGGAGTACTGGTGAGACGGGGGCACACGCGACGCGCGCATCCCATCATGCACCGACGCGTGGATGTGCTCGTCAAACACCAGCACATCCCCCACCTGCGGGACACACGCGAAGAACCCCGCGTTCGCGTCGAACCCGCTCGTGAACAACAGCGCCGCCTCGACCCCAAAGAATGCCTCCAGCCGCTTCTCGAAGTCCGCGTGCGCGTGCCCGTTCACCAAGAGCCGCGATCCCCCGGAGCCGAGGATCTCTGGGGCGGAAGAGAGTTTGGAGAGGAATCGGGAGCGCAGGGTGGGGGAGTGGGAGAGGGAGAGGTAGTCGTTTGAGGTGAAGTCGGTGAGGGGGGTTTGGGGGGAGGGCGCGGGCAGGCGGCGGCGGATCCAGCGGTCCTCGCGGGAGGAGAGGGCGGTGCTGAGGGCGGTGCTGAGAGCAGAGGGTGGAGGGGTCATGGATGGCTATGGAAAAGGAGGAGAAGGAGAAGAATTACTCCCGCTGGACGCTCGTGGGTCCGTGAATTATTTTCAATGTAGCGATCTTCTCCCCTCGAAAAGAAACACACGCGTCTCCCCAAAACGTTGCAATTGGGTGGGGGTGAGGTAAGTAGTTCGACGGCGTTTGGCATTTCGCTTGTTTTTGCGCCATGAGTGCACATAGAACGGAGTTTGGGGTTCGCTGGTTCCTTCCTGCTATCGATCAGCTTTGATCATGAAGCGAAAAAACCGCTGTAACTCCTCGTGCGCAGTCCTGTGTGCGTATTTACTGGCGGGATTACGAGTACTACTGCAAATACAATGCACGAGCGACAGCTCTGTCAGATCAAATTCTCGCTTGGAAATCCCAAAGATAATGCCACTCTTGTCGACATCGACGGCGGACGCCAGGATCAAGCTGGATGAAAAATTTCTTGGCGGTGAAATCCCTCTCGAGACGCGGTGCAGCGTATTTACGCCTGTTTGATTCCAAAGCCCTCCAAAAAAATTAGTAACCTTAGCGCGTTCGACGTTCACTCCGTTCACCGATACCTGTACCCCTCCTGCTATAATGCCTTTCGCCGACAAGCCCGCCAAGGGCTCCGCAAAAAAGTCCAAGACCACTATATCAACAACAAAAGTGACGAAGGTACAAAAAGCGAAGGCCGTGTCGCCGCCCCAGTTGTCGCCGTCTGAGGAGGAGGAGGATCTTCCGGTTAGCGATGAGGATGAAGATGAGGACGAGGATGAGGGGGTGGATGAGGAGGGGATGGCGAGGCTGATGAAGCTCCTTGGAGAGGACGGGCTGGATGAGGTTGGGCGCGCGCAGTTGGAGGAGCTTGAGGATGAGGATGAGGAGGATGAGGAAGATCAGGAGGAGGAGGAGGTTGATGGGGAAGAGGTTAGTGGGGATGAGGAAGAGGAGGGTGTTGAGGAGGGTATTGAGACGGACCAGGAGGAAGAGGAAGAAGACATAGACGACGACGCGATACCTCTTGACGAAGCCGAGTCAGTCGACGAAGACGCTGTGCCCCGGCAAAAGATCGAAATTGACAACAAAGCGCGTCCTTTCTCCCTTAATCTCAGATTCGTTTTTTTTTCTAACACGTAATATTTATTTAGATCGCCCTCGAGCGAATTCGCGAAACTATCCAGCTGGACCCCTCCCTACCATGGACAGAAACTCTCGTGCTCTCATACCCACACACAATCGATGTACCCGTAGACGACGACCTGAACCGCGAGCTTGCCTTGTCCGTCCCCTTCTCCTCCTTCCTTTCCCCTTCCACTAATCCCCCTCTCTGCGTCTAGCTACAAACAAGCCCTACACAGCGCCAACGCCGCGCGCGCCCTTGCCGCAAAGCACAACTTCCCCTTCACACGCCCCACAGACTACTTCGCCGAGATGGTCAAGTCGGACTCGCACATGGAGCGCATACGGCAGCGCCTCCTCGACGAGAGCGCGGGCATCAAGAAGAGTGAAGATAAGCGGAAGGAGAGGGAGGGGAAGAAGTTTGGCAAGCAGGTGCAGGTGGAGAAACTGAAGGAGAGAGAAAGGTCGAAGAAGGAGATGGAGGAGCGGTTGAAGGGGCTTAAGCGGAGTGAGTTTTGACCTTTTTTCTCTCTATGTATTCGTGTGGCTGACGGGACCTTCGTTTTAGAGCGCTCAGACGTGCTGGACAACCCCAAGGGCGGGGACGACGACTTCGACGTCCGCGTCGAGGACGCCCTCGCAGATCGCCCAGCGAAGCGGGGCAAAGACGCCCGCGGCCGTGGTGTCTCCCGCGACGCGCGCGATAAGAAGTACGGGTTCGGCGGGGCCAACCGGCGGTCAAAACAGAATACGAAGGAGTCGACGGACGATTTCGGTGGGAGAGGAGGAGGACGGGGCGGGCGTGGAGGGCGTGGGGGTGCACGCGGAGGCAGAGGCGGGCGGGGTGGATCTTCAAGAGGCGGGGGTGGCGGTAGAGGGGGTGCAGGTAGGGGCGGGAGCAAGCGCCTCGGGAAGGGGAGGCGGATGGATGCTCGTAGTAAGACATAGGCGGACGGGCAGTGTGATTTCTGGATTCATTGTCGTTGCTGGTACGAACCTACACAGACCTACTCACGGGATTTCGCATATCACTTTTGGCTGCGCGGAGTCTCGCATACACCTGCTGGGCATATTCATGGTTCCATTGGATCTATCATCTGTGCAGAAAGTTGTTAGGGGCGACTGCATTCTTACAACCACCAAAGAAGTGTCCATCAAAGTTCGATTGTCCAACATTTCGAAATAACTACATCAAGACGCTAGGTGGTGGTACATTCGAACAGTCCAGGTGGTAATACACTCGTACGTAGTCATCAGAACTTGACCGTATCATACTTAGAAAAGCTGTACCCAATGTGCGTGTATCATTATTACAAGGAGGAACGCAGTCAGTTGGTGGTGGCAGTGGTGAATTCAGTCGTGGCAAGCCCAACACGGCTATCAGTGGTGTCAAATACGCTGTAGAAGCGCTGCAGGAACGCGAACCCGTCTAAAAGGACAAGCCTGTGAGCAAGATAGGACCATTACAAGGTGGTACATATGACACATACTAATGAAGTCGAGCCCAGTGCCGCTGTTGCTCCCCAGATCCGCGGTGATGAGGTAGATCTTGCCATCCTCGCCGCCGAGGGTGCTATTCAGTGAGCGCGGCCAGATCTGGGCGTTGGCGGTGAACTCGAAGGTGGTCTGCGGGGAATAGCGTCAGTACAACCATACTCTGGAGATGCTAGTGCCATGACTTACGTCACCGATCTGGAAGAACATGCTCTGGAGGTTGTTGAGCTGCGACTCGGTGATGGTCAGGAGACCCGTGGTGCTGTGAGGGGCACCAGGCTCGCATTCAGTCGTTCCTTTTCAGTGATAGGGGTGCTACTTACCTGTCGAGTGTCGCGCCTGTGGCCTTCTGATAAGCCTGGAAGGCATCAGTAGCGATGAGGAGCAAGGTGGTGCCTGTATCGACAATGCCGGCCTGCGACTGCAATAGCTGGGTGTCCGAGCCATACGTCAGAGATTGATCGATGCCCCAGTAGTTACTCGCGGGGGATTGACTGGTGATGGGGACGTAACTGATTTCCCCGGTGAATCTAAAATCAGAAGAGATAGCCTCAGCAATCACGTGTATTTATCTCCCCGGATTTTGTTATTTATAGATTGATACGAACTTGGAGGAATCAGTGCTGCCGAATGTCAGCTCGCCATTTGCGACGCCCTCGCTGGTGGTGGGGATGTACGAAATTCCAATGGACTCTGTGGGGATGATCTTCTCAGTGAAGAGGTTGTCGGTGACGGTGGGGACGCTGGATGTTCCAGTGACAGTGCCTGGGCGCGTTGTAAGTATGAGTGAATGTGTGCAGTTATATTTAGAATCTCTCTCTGACCTGAGGTGAGATCGACGGGCCCGATACTGTGAAATAAACGTCAGCGTATTGAAAAAGGAAAGCGGGACCGCGCGAATCACCCTAAAATACCATCAACATCAGAGAAGCCTTGTGCACTACTGGCAACACCGATGGATTGATTCTGGATGACGAGGTCGCCTCCCAGGGAAACTTGGTCGGTGTCTGAATACCCCCGATGAGTAAAATAACCCCAGTATCCTCGAATCACAATACATACATTCAGTTCCAGAGAAAGAGCCGGAACCGTAAGTGACGGTCTGGACAAGATCTGTGAGTAGGATCCCTGTTGAAAATCCGCAGAATACTTACGACTTGCTTGCGGGTGCTCTTGCTGGTAGATGTAGGCGTGTAAGCCTTATCAGCACCAACCCAGCTGATCATGCCGTCAGGCGCTGAGCGACAAAGTTAAATGTTATGTGTACGCACGTGTTGGAACTACCTGGAATAATCGGAATGTCAGTTGTGTTCAAGGATTATACACATGCATGCAAACCTGTGTCGATCAAAAGAGTATAGGAAGTGGGTGGTTGGCCTACGCCCACGGACATAGTGTAGGTAACGGCTAAAAATGAGATTTAATTGTCAGCAACGAACGTGCGATGCTCAGTGGGAGCAACTGACCAGCGTCGGTAACATCGATGGAGTCACCAGATGCCGTGGGGTCGCCCTGAGGAGGAACGGGAGCTGATGGCGGTTGGCCGCCGTGATGACGACGGTGGTGTGCTGCGGCCTTTATGGCATGGTGAGCAGCTGGGCCGTGAGGGTGTAAGCCAGCCAAAAGCTTCTGAGCCCTAGCTTGGTCGCGAGCAAGGATGTGCTTCGCGCCCTGCTTGATGCGGGTGTTGAAGCGGATGGCGTTGACGACTACGTGCGACATGTTCAGTTGAGTAAACGTTAAAGCGAACTGGGAGAGAATGAGGGGAAAGTAAGCCACCCCCGCCGCTCTTTATACCTCCTCGGGCGGTCAATTAGACATGCCAGGGGAAACAAATGCGTCATAGCACCCAGAAACGTTCTATAATTATAATAATTGGAACAAAATCAAAACATACCTTCAGCAGAGTCTGTTGCCTGCGTCTTGCTCCCCCATGATGGTAGCGCATTCCATTTCCGCTGGAACCATTTCCAAATACCAGAGAGGCTGAGAGGCATCAGTTGAATTTTTCTACTGTGTTGTGGAAGCAGCAGCTCAGTCGTCGGGGCGGCGGTGGGTTTTAAGCTGCTGTGCGGCAAGGAAGAAAGTGAAGCAAAAAAAGATCTGACGTGAATGGAAGAAATTAAGTCACTGGGAAGGTGGCCGTCGTGATCTACCCAATCACGTCCTAGAACGATATCTCAGCTTCAGTACTGCATCAAAATTAGTTAGAAACTTCAGCAGTTAAGTCATGACAGACGCCACTAGAGAGGACCGATATTTAGCTACAATCCTCAACAAAGACATGTATGGACAGGTAAGCCCCTCTTCAGAAGGCTATCAATCAGCAGCTGTGTTGAAATGGAGGTAACGGTGATTTAACAGGTACTTACACGTACGACCCAACTCTAGGATTCGCTAGTACAGTAGCAGTCAAACTGTGCGACTCCTCTACCATTTGGCTTTCCTCTGACGTAGAGCCTAGAAGAACTGCTCCGCAGTTCCGAGCGATCGCAAGTATAGAGAACCCGGATCGTCTCCAAATAGCTGTCTCCATGACTCTTCTGAAGCCGAATCGCAGTGAAGCATGTCGTCAGAGTCAATCACACTGGAGCTTTACAACAATGGACGCTGAGAACCTAATACCGCGAGAAACACGTTTATCTATTTTTCTTTTACAGGAAAGGTGCGCCGTGCCTATTTATGGTGCTGCTTCTGAGAGATAAGGCTCCTGAAGACAGCGAAAGTGACCATGCGTAGTGGAAGTCTCTCCCAGATTTAGATCTCGGATATTTACAGAACCGTTCGACTTCAGAAGAATACAATAGTAAATAAGGACATACAGAGCAAATTGGTGCACACTGCAATAATCAATCCAATTGTTAGTTTTCGTTTGGTTGTCGCCTCCATCACTGCCACTCAGTCCATGCAATTACAACTTGCCAATCTAAGCAGCAAAACTGCGTAAAGGCGCTTAGCTTACACACTGCCCGATATGCATTGAAATCGGTCCACTCTTGTACTTTTCCTCCCACATCCATGATCACCGTCGACTCGTTTAAGCCTGGTGCCGGGAAGCCTCCCGAGCTACTTGTCGTGACTTGGATTCCAAATACTTCGATGGCGTCCTTTATGAGTGTAAACATTTTCGGTTCGTGCTTTGATCTTTTATCATCGAATAATTTTTGCTGTGCGCAGTTACAATGATAGAAACACAGCGTTTCCTCGAGGCTTCCATGGATTCACACGGGTACAGCACGTCATCTCAGCCATCGGTTCATCAACGATGTAGACGCCCGTCGGCTAGCCAACGTCTCTTGCTTTTGAACCTGAATCTGGGGTTGTCCTTATGCGCTCATGACCTCACTTCTATGGCCTAGCCACCCTCCCAAAGTCCCCACGAACCAGCTACGTTTAGAGAGCTTCCGAGCCCTTGCACGTCTCCAACTGATATTCGAATTCAGACCGTGGTTGCAGGACACAAGGTACTACTTACCAAGAAACCGGGATTCGCCTCTGAAACTTCTCTGGGACTGTTTACTCTTTGGAGCCCCATTATGCACTTTGTTGGACCTTCTGGGCTCGCCTACCCCGAAACATCTAACCACAGATCCTGATAAGTTTGACTTTGATTTATCTATTGGCGATCGCGAAAAATACTTCGTCAGCTTTATCCATCGAGTCGAGCTTCTCGAGGCCCAAGGGAAGCTTCCATACGGAGAGGTACTACGATTGAACGATTTTCTCGATGTCGGTTGTGCTGGATTCGCAAGGGTAAGTCTTTGTCACTTGCAGCCATACAGTAGTAATAGAAGTCACATCCAGGTTCTACAAGTCGTGAATAGATTGCTTCTTGAACTTCAAGAGTCATATCCTGGACTGTTTGTTGCGCCTCATGGTTCTCAGGCGAGGAGAGCAAGCCTTATTCAACAGTTAATTGATACAGAGCAGGCTCACGTGTCAAAATTATTGTTGATGGTGGTATGTTCCCGGCGGATATTTTATATTACAATTCTTACTTGATACTTTGCAGGATTCGGCTTCACAGATTTTGAGTTCGTCTGGCGATATGGAACCGGCTCTCGAAGGTTTCATCATCAACAGTACCCGAATATGCAGATTTCATGGACATGTTCTCAACACTTTGGAAAAAGCTTTCAAAAACCTCGAGCATGAACATTGGGATGATATCTTTGCCTTGGATGTCAGTGCCAGATCAATTTGAAGTGTTAAGCTTCATACTCTTATCGTCTCCTCTAAAGGATAAGATCTTGCGCGTCAATGTTATGGGGTCATATCGATCTATATGCGCCAATTTCATAAGTTTCAAAGCTTGCCTCGAAAAAATCAAGTCTGACAGTGAAGTGAGTCTGCACCGTGGCCTATAATAAAAGCAAAGGCTAAATCATTCTTCCTTGAAGCCATTGCTGTCCGAGCATGCGGAGAATATTCTTAAGCACCTCTCTGAACTATTGCACCGAATTTCCGAGTACCGATCAATGCTCCAGGTTTAGTCTCGCGGGAGTTCATTTGCCTAGATTTTCACTTACGCGTCTCATAGGCTATTCTTGATGTTACTTCACCAACCGAATGTCCATCTTACGATGCTCTCTGTACTACGATTTTTCATGCGCAAGATATTTCGGAAACTATTGACGAAGTTGGTCGCGAACTGCGCACAATGTCGTCATCCAGAATTTTGATGGATCGAATTCAAGGTTGGGAAATATCGTATCTGGACGAATTTGGGACGCTTCTCTTAGACGATCTTCTCATGGTTGACTCCATATCTGGGCGATATTTCTCCGTCCTCCTTTTCGATCAGGCACTTGTCTACTGCAGAACATCAAAGGAAGCCCCGCGTCAACTTCCTATTCATGATTATCCGATTAGGGCATGGGAGTTCGGGCCCGCATTATCGGACAACACACGACTCAATATTGTCGACGTCATATTAGCCAGAAATCTCAAATCCTTGCATTGTTTCGATAGCGGTATTACTATCTCCACGGTTTATTTTGACTCAAGCTCATGGGAGTTCCTAGATTATTTTGAGATTAAGTGGAGTGACCAAAGCGGCAATGAGCGCAGTATGACGTTCTACCCTATCATGCCTTCACAGCACGAGCAATGGATTTCAGCCTTGCAAGTGGTCATTCCGGATGTCCATTATTCACATTCATTTGCGAATTTTCACGAAGACGAGGGTTTAGGATTATCTGGTACGCCTTTATTACTTTAATATCCCACGGTAATACAACAGAAGCCTAAAACAATCCACAGAAGATGAAGATGAATATATTGGTCAGCGCTCCGTTGCTAGGCCTTGGAGTGTTATCGGTAGGAAAGGAGCCCACTCCGAGTGCTCATCTATGGTTCAAAAAGAAGGGCCAGACCATATGTCGCTTCTCAGTCCCAATTTGCTACCAAAACTTTTCGCTACAAAAATCGGCGCCCGGCAGCGAAGCCCGAGCCCTCTCAGTCTCCATTTTAGGAATTTACCCTCTATAGATATTGGCGAACCTTTGAAGCCTTCCGCCGCATCGAATCCTATCATAGCCAGTGAACGTCTTTCAACGCTGGTACCTAATCTGACTGGGCAAATTCTCAAGAATGAGAGTTACCCTTCAGCGCATGGAGGTTACTCGGATATCTGGAAGTGCACATGGCGGCAAGAGTCGTCAGAAATCCTCGTGAGCATTTCTCCCTTGCAGTTATTAAACCCATCATTTTGGGTGCCAAGTGCTAAGCCACCGCCTCCTCTCCGCAATAGGTAGCAGTCAAGGTCTTCCGTAGAACTTCAAGTGATCCAAAACTCGAAAATAAGCTCATCAAAGTAAGTGATCAAATCCTTTTTGAGAGAGGGTATATTAGTTATTTACGACGTCGCGCTGTATTTCAGAACATTGATCGAGAGTTGAATATCTGGAGGAAGCTGGAGCATCCACATATACTTCCATTATATGGTACAGCTTCTAGCATAGGCCCATACACTTCAATAGTGTGTCCATGGTTGGCAAACGGGAATATAAGCAAGTATATGAATTCTTATGGAGATATTCTGTCCGTGTCAGATCGTCTCCAGTTGGTAAGTGAATGATAACAGATTATGTCCCGTTCGAATTTTCTGACGTCTTTAAAGCTTTGCCAAGTTGCTGAAGCGTTGGCTTATTGTAAGCTGATTCCTTATTTCTATTTCACGTCATACTCATCTATGGAATAGTGCATTCATTGTCCATTATTCATGGCGATTTGACTGGCGTACGTCTGTTATTTCGTTTCCCGATTTTTATTTACAAGAATATCGATCCTGGCATCCTTGCACTCACAGGCGAATGTTCTCATCGATGACGACGGAAAGGCGCGCCTTTGCGACTTTGGATTGTCCAGTATCACCCTGGAGCCTTGTGAAAGCTTCGCACTCAGCGGCTCTATTCGTTGGGCTGATCCGCAATTATATCAGAATTACGACGAAGAGCGAGGGCCTCCCGCGATAACGACGTGGTGCGACGTGTACTCCTTCGGCAGCGTCATGCTCGAGATACTTTCGGGCCGTATTCCATACCATTACCTTGGTGATGCGCGGGTCATTATTGACCTTCAACAAGGTATTAAGCCTCGGAGACCCGCGAAGTCGTTCATCAATGATGAGCAATGGGATTTAATCCAGCAATGCTGGAGGAATACTCCGGATGCCAGACCTAATATTAGGGAAGTCCAGACATCTCTGGAAGCATTATATTATACAAGTACTCTTCAGTAAGATGGACGATGAAATAAAAATGGAGACTACGGATCCAAAAATGGAGCATATAGATCCCAAAAATATTGGCTGCAACGGATGTCAATACATAGTTAAAAACTTCGCCGTGTACTTTTATGTACTACATATCACTATAGTTTGACGGGGATGGGATCATGGATATCCAAAGCAGCACGAAGTTAATCTACATCAACAAAATGGTCAGCGAAGTCGCGTCGAATTTCCTTCACCTTTCTTTGCGTGGCTTGCAGCGCAGAATCCGCGCATCTTTGATTCATTGCAAAGCCTGACAGAAGAAGATGATGGTCCGCTGCTGCCTTTATAATGCTCTCCGCAAGCATATATTTGCCCAGGTAATCAGCGGGCCTCACTGCCAATTCCTGAATCTGCCTAATCATGCCGCTCGATCTATCAGCGTGAATTCCTGCCCAAAAGTCACGCCACTTGTCTGTACACAGGTCTTCGCGAAAGCAGGCAGAATCATGAACGAAGTCCGGAGGATTCTCTGGGAGGGATTCGGAGAGCTTTAGGAGCGTGTAGTGTCCGGACAATAAACGCACGCGATGAGAGCGGGATAGAAAAGGATCTGCATCCCAGACCTCGCGGCCTTGCAGCATCATCGCGTGGTAGGCGAGCCCCAGAATGTCGCGCAAATTCAATCGCTCCGCGGCGAGAATAGCAGTAGAAATGTCCGTTCCTTCGCCGATGAGGCGCCTCCACTGTTGCTTCGTCATTTCGAGAAGCCCTGCGTCGTCGCACAGAACTGCAACCGCGGTAACGTCCTTCAGGGTTGCAATTGGGATACGATAGCCTTCGTTTTCCATGCACGACGTCAAAGTCTGCAGTGCCCACCGCTCTGTGGAAGAGAAGTGATATTTATGAGCTATGCGCGAGAGATTTACGAATCCTATTATGTCGGGATTAATCATTGCAGCAGCTATTTCCGCTGGACTTGCAAAAAGGTACGTTAGTTGGAGATGCTGCTCGCCATCGAGTTGTAGAAGTATGAACAATGCTACATACAGCGCATAAAGAGCCCAAAGCAGCGCACGAAGCTCGTCTACAGTATCCACCTGCATCCGGATTGGATTCTCGTCGCTGTCGCCCTCTTGAATCATCGAGTTCGGAGTGCCACTATCGCTTCCAACTTCAGGTGTGACCGAAGCATCCAACGCAGGGAGAGAGAAGAGATTTTCGAAGATGGAGCCGTCTTTTATCAGCACCGATTTGTGGACCTATGTAAGTAGAAGATGGGCGAAGCAATTGAAATTACACCATGAAGAGCAGGTAGGAAATATAGATCTGACCTTGAACAGGGTCGCCTCGACCTGGAGGATTGCATTTCCATCGCTTAGGTAGTAACGCGGATCTCGAGAGGCATTTAAAGCAGCCATGCGTGTTGTGCCCTGCGCCTTACGGAGTCTCCCTGAGATACTGATTCTGCAGGCCGTGGTAGTTATGCAAGTCAGAGCGTCTGGAGTGAGAGAGCGGAGTTAGGTGTGAGGCTCACCGGATGTGTCCGGTGACCGGACCGAATGATCCTGGCGCATGATTCCGATTCAGTTCAGACTATCTTGCTACTTCTGTTCTCACAAAATTCCCCAGAATACACCTGTACTGTGGAACTTATACACAAACGAACCACCAGAGGCCAGTGGAATACTGCAAAGCATACGTACTACCACTGCGCTAAACGCTCGATATGCGTCCCGATGGGTGAGCGCGGGAAAGACGCGTCGGACTTGGACGCGTTGTTGTAGTGCATTTGGCCAAGGCTTCTGATGTTTCCTTTGCTGAGAGGACCGGGTTCAAGCCGGGAGACTTCCCTCCTCATTGTCAAAATATACATTCGTCGTTCGTTGGGCTGTTGAGCACAAAATATATAATCCAATAGTGTGCAGAAGTAATAGCATTCGTTGTAAACACATCTACGTATGTCCCTAATTATGAATGTCTGGTGCTTTGCCTGCAAAGCACGCCAATGCTGATACCACATGCCAAAGGCATGAGATAATTTTTATTCACCTAGCACAACCAGGTATTTATGCACCAATTATAAACCTACAGCACAAAAGGCACGACAGCCCTTCTCTCCTCCGGATACCTGTCGCCGAACTTCTCCTTGTACCACAAATGGCCTTTCCATGCGCGTGGGAGCATGAGAGCGAACCCAGTGATGAGGCAGATGTACGGCGGGCAGAGGTTCGGGGCGAAGAGAACCGCGGGGCCAAACAATGTGTCCTTCAAGGAGGAGAGGCTGAGGGAGGAGAGCGAGAATGGGAATGGGGATGAAGCAAGCGCGAACCCGAGCCACATGATCCATTCGCAGAAGTAGTTCGGATAGGAGATGTATTTGTATAAAAGGCCTTGGGGGATGGCGTAGTGCTCTCCTTTAGCTTTCTCTCCTTCGTTGCTCTTGTCTTTCCCGGCACGCGCCTTCCGCCTAATGTTGAGCAATATCTCATCATGCACAATATTCCCAACGAATCCCACAACCCACAGAACAAGTCCAATCGCCACATGCGGGTCCGTCAACGAGAAATCGGAGAACCGCATACGCGCGTAGGGCGAGGAGAAATACGCGCCCTGCATGAACCCATTGAGCGTGTTGAATGACATCCCGCACATAGGCACCATAATATGCGACTTCGAGCGCGACGGCGTGCGCAGCTGCGAGATGACCGCGCGGTTGGCGTAGTGCCCTAGGAACAACGCGGCAAACAGGCTCTGGGGGCTTCCCAGCGCGGGTGTAGGCTCCGGCACAGGCCCCTGGGAGAGAGGGGAGGAGAAGTACGCAAGAATGAAAAGGGCGGGCGAGACGAGCTCCATAGCGATCCAGGACTTGATGCCGTCTATGTAGAACGGGGAGGAGGGGGAGGAGGGGGTGAACCGCCCGAAGGGCATGTCGACGATGAGAAGGATAGGGCTCCCGAAGAGGGAGGAGAGGGTGAGGAATTTGCGGGCGACTGTAGGTGAAGAACCGTTAGTTTAAATTAGGGGGAAGGGATATGGGAGACGCGCCATTATACAGGTACAGACCACGCCCTTGACTGAAGAGCGCTGCATAGATAGACATGGCAGGTGTTTATAACGCGTTGAAGCTCTGCGAGAACAGGAGAATATTTTTGCGAGAACCTAAAAATGGTTGTTCGTATTCACTCTAGAAGAAGCTTTGTTCGTTTTTAAATTTCACGCTAAATGCGGGCCCGCACAGTGAATTACGTTACGAAGAGTCAGAACAGGATGAAGGCTCCCGTTGCGGAAACGACATGACTCGACATGGGAACACGACCAAAGTCTACCGTAGCGCTTCCGGACAAAGTTGGCCGCACCAACCATTACTTCCCTTCGAAATTAAAATCGCGAGAGAAAAAGACAGTAAGTATTTCATTGCGCAACTAGTACTACCACTCATACTTTACGTATACATTCTTTTATGTATCTTTTCCCAGAAAGAATTCGGAAGATTCTGAAGACGAAATTCTGCCACGGCCCTCTGGCCAGGTTTTCTCCAGTAGCCATCCTATAATGCGTGTAGTACAGCACTATGTAACTCACTGTACAAGGGCCGATGGCGTAGTTGGTTATCGCATCTGTCTAACATTGCACCTCGTCAGATACTACACAGAAGGTCCTCAGTTCGAACCTGGGTCGGCTCATCTTTTTATTTCACCTTACCCTCCTAACAGTCCTCAGCAAAAACTGAAACAACGGTAGATATGTAGGTAAACGACAATTTCAGTCGACTTCTCTACATACAAACAAACCCAAAAAAAAAAAATTGAAGCATGGACCGTGGATGTTCAGGGGATTGAAATCCGGACCTTATACATACGAGAAACACCACTGAATGAGTGGCGGATTATTGCGAACTACTACTGCGTTGAACGCCCATAGGTGTTGGGGTCTACGATGGCGGAGAGGCGTTGGTCCCGCGCAAGACATGTCGGAGGCGGTGTTGTGGTGCATTTGGCAACGGCCTCTGATGTTTCTGCGTCCGAGCGGGCCGAGAGCCTTCCCTCTAAGGATTTGCATCGGTCCTTCGCGAATTGCTGGGGTCATCGAACATACAAGGCAATAGTACGTACATATAATGTCATTCGCTATCAAAATGTCTCTATCCGAAGCTACTTACGACTATGGACAGGGGATAAATACAGCTCTACAAACAAATGCTAGGTACAGGGATAAGATTGGGGCGGGAGTTTATATGGTGGTAGGTTTCTAGGCAGAACGTCTAGTCGTATAGTGGGTGAGGGATGCATGCATATATAAAATCCGTATGTATGTACAGCGAAAAAAAGAAAAAGAAAAAAGGAATGGGTAATGGAATGGGGAGATCGTTACAGGTCGTTAGATACAATAGACATACATACAATTTAACACAAGCAAGATAGAGAGGGGGAAATACGTACGTACGGAGCAGGGGCGCATCTATGAGTGTCTGTTGGTATGCTGGCAATGGCGGATCGGTCAGGGGTGGGATGCACACAGAAGATGTTGGATGTGGATCAGATATGGTGTGCGCGGGCGAGGCGCGAGGAAGAGGCGCGCTGCAGTGATTAGATACAAGTGAAACGGTGGCGAGGGCAGAGGCGGTGGTGATGGATGGTGATGACAGTACGCCTGCGGACTGATGCACGATGGCGCCTGCAAAGAGTGATGCCGATAACGCCGGTGCGCCTACAGGGAAGATAAGATCAGAGAAAATGGTGACGGCACGCGTAGGGGTAGGACGGGGGGTGAGCGGCGTCGGAAGTGCAAAATGGGGGAAGGAAGAAAGAACTTGAAAGAAGGGATGGTGTGACTGATGGGTGAGGGGTTTCAGGATGGTGATACGAGAATACGGGGGAAAGAGTTTAGAGGCGGGAGACGGTGAGGACGGCGATGCGCCCGTCTTGTGCTATACCGTGGTTGACGCCTGAAGGGAGGAGAAGAGTAAGTAGGGGTTAAAGGAAGATCAGGAGGAAGAGAAATAAGAGAGGACAGCAAAACATGCAAACCGAGGGGAAAAATTGAAGAGGTAGGCGACCATTAAGAGACGGAAAGAAACGGGAAGAGCACTGTTAAAGAAACAGAAACGCACCGTCCTTCCCTTCCTCAATCAAGTCCGTCCTCCACTCAACCTCCGCCTTCCACCACATCCCTTTCCATCTCCCTCCCGCCACAGCACGCTCCACCAGCCAATCACGCCCCAAATTATACCCATCCGGCACAATCGTATGATGCTTGCTCGAATCCAGCTCCTTCGACGCGCCAATGAACCAGGCGCCGCTCGGGGCCATGGTGCCGTTCTGCTTCCACGCGCGGAAGTGCTGCCCGCCCGCGAGGCTCTCCCAGCACGTGCCCCAGATGGGGAAGTAGTACTGCCGCGCGAGGAATTGCTCGGTTTTGCGCCCGTCGCCGTCGCCGAGATCGGCGGTGTGCCGGTTGCCGTAGTGCAGGCCGAGGCATTCCTCTGAGTAGCCTATGGATCTGTGGGCGGGGAGGAGGGGAGGGGAGAGGGCGGGAAGAAGGGGGGCGGGAAGAAGCACAGTTAATTATGAGCGTGATGCGCTGTCATGATTGGCGTTACGTATACGCACTTGGTGTAGTACTGGAATCCGAGGTCGGTGAGGATGAAGGGGTCGGATTGGCCGGAGATGATGACGTTCAGCGGCTCGCCGTATTTCTTGGTTGTGAACTGTGTGCTGGGGGTAAGTGAGAGTTGTGAGAGGGAAGAAAAGGACGGACGTCAAGGAACCGGCCGCCATTGAGGCGGGGGTCGTACCAGCCCTCCTGCGGGGCGGACTGCGGGGGCTGGAGCACGGCCTGCTGCAGGGGGGACGCAGTAACAAAAGCGGGGAGGGCGAGGGCGAGCAGGGGGAGGGGGAGGAGCATGGTGGTGGATGGAAAAGAGGGGCAAGGGAAGAGAGGCAGGCGAACGCGGAGACCTTGGAGCGCGGAGGACGCCAGGTTGGGTTGATAGGTGATATTGATAGAACCGATCTGTGACGCGTGACCATCTGGTCGCGACCATCAGGTTATCCTTGTCCATATCCTCCTCAACACATACCATGGCCTCCGCGCTGCCCCTCCCGTCCCCCGCGCCCCCCACAGACCTCCTAGACGATGCACCCGACTCAGACGACGCCGACACCGCCTCGCAGCGCTCCATCTCCCTCTCCTCCGCCCCCTCTTCCCGGCGGCACTCTGCCGCCTCCTCTGTCCCGAACGATGACCACGATGACCACGACCCCCGCGCTTCCTTCACCACCCACTCCTCTGGATCATACGACCCCCGGCGGCAATCGCACCCTTTCAGCCTCGACGGGCAAGACGATGATGCGGCGAGCACTCGCGCGACGAGCGTATACGATTTGGATGCGGGGAAGGCGGTGCCCCTCCCGCTGTACTCGCCCCCGCCAGTAAGGACGACATACCCACCCCCCGCACCGGATAGTGTGAGCGTGGCGTCGTTTGCGTCGTCTTCGTCGAGGAAGGCGCGCCCCGAGTCGCTGCTTGTGGTGCCCCCGAATGGCCCGATCGTGTTGGGGATTGCACTGGTGGATTTTAACCACCTTGTGCGTTCTACCTTCCCTTCTATTACTCCCTTCATTGAACGATGAATGAATTATGGTAACGAATAGGTTGGCCCACGGATAGAATACTCCCACGGCGACATATTCGAGGACGAAGAGATCGCGAAGATACTGCCCTTCCTGGCTTTGCCGGACGGTGCGCATCTCGTGCGTCCCCCCCCTCTCTCTTCCCCATTACACTACCTAATACATAACGCAAAGAGCAAAGAAGACTACTCCTACTTCCACCTCGTCCCGTCGTCCCCGCATCCGACGACGGTGTTTGGTATCTCGTGCGTTGGCTTCCCTGTTTTATTCCTTCCTGCCCGCATCTTCCACCTTATCCGCCCCTCTCTCTTTTCCCTTCCCCTCACCCTATTTGCCTACTTACTCCTACTCCCCAGATGCAACCAACAAATCGCCACCTCGCACCTCCTCGTCAAGGGCCCGGACGTCACGCGCTCGACCGTGCAGAAGGCCGTAGTAGTGCTCGCGTCGAAGCCTGTATTTGGGCCGATACGGTGCGTTCACTTTCGTTTGTTATTGGATTTGTGGGTTTAGTGCTGGGATTGCGAGTAGACGTAGTTGATAACGGGGTCGGGTGCGATATCATGCTGAACTCCGTGTTGTGGTGTTTATTCTTCCCGGGAACAACCATCCTATACTCTCTTTCACTTCCATCCCGTCCTCCTTGTTGTCTCGCCTCTTTTATTCACTCCCTGATTATAGAGAAAAACTGCGCGTCGTCACTACCGCGCTCTTCAACCAGCGCGACTTCACTGACGCGAGCATCCTCGACGATTTTGGGCGCGCCCTGGAGCCCGCGCTGAGGGGCCAGCTGACGGAGAGCGGGCTGTATATGGGTAAGTGGATTCCAGGGTTTCTCCTCGAACGTCTTTCCTCGTTCTTCCACACCCCTCTTCCCCCACACACATACACACATCTGACTAACCCCCCTCTTCCTCACCTAATAGGAACCAGCCTGTACGTTCCCCCTCCTCCCTCTGTCCTCCTTCCTCCCTGAGCCTAAGCCGCCATGTAGTCGCGAACTGGTGCACATGTTCCGTCAGCGGACGCTCGTGCTTGTGAAGGCGCTGATGCTGCAAAAGAGGGTAAGTGCGCGTTTCTTGTTTCTTTCCTTCTTCCACCCCCTTCCCCCTCTACATTCCGATGTACTTTTTTTTTTTCGCTGTGATGCAAGTTTTTGGCCGCGATGCGGGGGGTTTTTTTTTTTTTTGGCGATGATGCGGTATTGGTGTTATTTTTGTCATGATTAACTGATGCGTCGACGACAGATTATGTTCTACGGCCACCCCGTGGAGCGACTGTGCACGTATCAGTATTCGCTCGTCTCGCTATTGCCTGGTGCGTGCTACTTTCTTCCCTTCCCTTCCCTTCCCCTTCTGACGTCCCTCTCTTACATTCCTTTATCCCATCCTACCCTATCCCCTCCTACACACACAGGCCTCCTACAAACCCTGGACGACTCGGGCTCCCCCCCGCTCGCCGCGCGCGCGCCGACGCTCTCACGCCCCACGAGCCTGCGCACGTCAGACCACAAGAGCATGATGGCATACATGGGCTTGCCGCTCGATTTGTTCGGCAAGGTGCGTCTGCGTGCTTTTGCTACTGTTTTTACCTGCTCTCTACATCGTCTTCATCCTCTCCGTCGCTATACCTTCTTCCTGCCCTTATTTTCTGCTCTTTCCTCTTCTTGCCTCCTTTCAGCTTCTCCCCAACCGCTGCTAACTCCCGTTCCACCTCACAGGACGCGTTCTTCCAGCCCTATCTACCACTGCAACAGCTCGACATAATCAAGGAGACCCCCAGCTACCTGTGTGGATGCACGAACTCGATCGTGACGCATCAGAAGGAGATTGATCTGCTTGTCAATGTGCGTTTTCCTATCATGTCCCTTCATCCCTCCCCCATTCGCCCATTCAGCCTTCCACTCAAACTCTTTTACCTCGCCTCCCCCATACAACAACTAATCAAACCCCGTTCCATCGATAGATCGAAACAGGTGTCTTCGAATTCCGCGACCCCAAACTGGAGCGCTCGGCGGGCCTCACGGCTGCCGACCGCAAGTGGATGGACGACATCGTGACGGATGTGAATGAGGGGTGGGACGATGCGGACCCGGCGCGGGGTGTGGGTGCGGGGATGATGTGAGTGTGTTTCTGTGGAACTTTCGCCTTGCACGAGATGTTAATTGGTTTGTGTTGGATGGTAGGTTTAAAGGCAGCGATGATTATCTAAGGACTAAGGTGCGTGGGTGTCTCTTTGACGTCAACTGTTAACGGAGACAGTGTTTTGAAGTTTGAGGAATATGTGTCTGCTGCGCTTGCGTCAGTGAAGTATCGGGACTTTGTGGCAAAGGGGGAGGGGAGCGGGGTTCTTATAACAGGAGGGTCGGGTGCGTCTTTTTGTTCCTTTCTGCGTGGATAGCCTTTTATACTTATGCCCTTTGGAGTAGGAGGCGACTCGAGCTCAGCGGAAGACTTTAACCCCCTCTGGATATCCGAGTTTAAAAAAACAAACGCGTACAGTGTGTGGGAACGCGTTACTGATCCGTTATTATTCGATATCATTGAGCCACGGTGGGTGTGAATGATATTATCCCGTTATCCCAAAGCTCACCATGTATTTCAGTCACCCATGCAATCAAAAGCCCTCCGTCGTCGCGGACATCGGCCTCCGCCTACAAGAGGGCATCCAGGAGCTCAAGCTCGAGCAGCAGCTCGCCCCCGCGCGCGAGGCCGTCACGCGCACCCTCGCCGCTGGCTCCACTGGGTTCTTCAAGGCCGTCGAAGGCGTCCGCGGGCGCTGGGCACAGCGCACCGCGAGCTCATCATCCTCCGTCGGCGGAGACGACAAGAGCTCACGTGCGAGCACACCCCCAGTCGAGGTGTCCAAAGCGGATCTGGAGGGCTCCGAGACGTCGTCAGCGACGACCCCGCGATTCTCGATACCCCGGTCCTTCTCGCTCTCCACGTCGTCGATCACAAGCAGCCCGACGAGCGCGTCGTCGAGCACGACGATGGAGTCCCCGGACCACACGCCGACGGGTGCAACGCCCCTGAAGCCGAACTTGGCTGCGTGGAGCGCGGGGATTGGGTCGTTCTTATCGACGAGGGCACCGCGGTTCTCGCTGCCCCGGACGCAGTCGATGGAGGAGGGGGGAGGGGGGAGGGCGTATGAGAGCCCGCCGGCGACGGCGCCGATTGTGCATGTTACGACCCCGAGCCCGACGATGACGCAAGTCCCTGCGGGGCAGAAGAGCGCGTCACAGCCGGAGGAGGTGGAGTATACGGGGATGGCGCTGTGAGTATATAGGAGCGATGGTGCTGGTGGTCTTATGTACTTTTCATTTTAATCTGCAGTTCAGCTCGCGGGTCGGGCTGTGCCGACGATGGTGATGATGATTCATGACAGGTTATTTAGAATAATTGCTGGGCGGACGCGTCTGCAGTCTGCAGGTGATCTGTACGCCCTTAGTACTTGTTAAAATATGCGACACATCGATAGATGATGTACGCTCTCTGTAATTGCTGTCCATACCCTGGCAAATAGATGCAAAAGTCTCGCATCCACTTGCATTGACGACACCCCCCCCCCCGTTCAGTCGAGACTTGGCCGAAGTGTCAGCGTGTCGGGCTACGCGTTGGCAATAGCCATGATCACGTGATGGTGCGTGGCGACATGCTCAACTTGCTTTGAAAGTTGAATTTCAACCTTGACATTCCGCCCTCTCCCATTACCATTGCGTCGCCGTGCCCATATCGAATACACTACTTCAAAGCTTCATTCCCTGTTGCCAATACTCTTTGGTATCTCAACGGCCTTGGGGATGGACTTGATACTGCAAGTAGAGCCACTGATATATAGACCAACCTCAGCGACAGATTGATCTCCGAGGCTGCAAAAAGTGGTTTCCTAGTTCCCACCCGAATTGTTTCACCAAATACTTTTCTTTGTTCCCGACTGCCAAATCGACGTCGAAGATTTTACATGCCCAACGTTACCTCCGCTACCGAGAACTGATGCCATATCGTTTGCAAGGTATGATATTATACCGTCCTACCCATTCTCTATGAAACTATTCTGCTGCAAACCCGGGGTCATGCCAAAGCTTTGGTTCATATTCTGAAATCCAAACCTTCCCTTGGGCGGCACATCCGGAAGCTACTTCTAGAAGGTGCGTATGGTGCGCTTCCGAAGACTATCTTGAGCGTTGCCCTGGGAATCACACATCTCTGCATCTCCTTGGACATAACCTCAAAGGATAGTGTTTCCGGCCTATGCGCCGACTTACCGCTTGTTCGCTCTACATGCGTTATACTGCGATATTTGCCCTCTGCCGTGGACAATAAGGTCATTAAAACTCTTCTCGATACACTGGCCCAGTGCATTGTTACATGGCCTACATTGGTAAAATTTTTATGATCAATCGTCATTTCACAAAGTTGCAGAATTCTCAGGGGAATCTTTCCCAGAGAGTTGTTTATTTGCCATTCGACTTTTTCGACCATAGAGGAGCCGCACACTCGAATCTGTCGGAAATCATTGTGCCTTTATGTCAGGCTCCCCATCTCCAAAGTCTTCATCGCCTCATGAATAGTATTGGCGCCTTGGTTCATGCAATTTCACTGACTCCAACTACTAGTGCCCGCGCGATATATAGTCAACTCCCTCTTCGACTTAACAATTTCGGTATAGGATTCCTGAACGAGGCAAAACACGATTCAAATCTTCGCAAGCTCGTTCGTTTCCCAATACCTGGTCCTTTGATTGGCCGCCCATATGCTTCCATCGACGACATTGATGATCCGTACGTCTCATTTCCCTTGCTCTTGTTTGGAATTCCGTTCAATATAGCATGCTGGCAGGGAGTCACAGCTGATTTGGGTATCAAAAACGAGCACAACTACTGGTTTCTCCATTTCATGTTTTAGGCACATCAGACTCGTGCGCATAGAGATATGCATACGATTGGAAGGGATTACAACTAGAGCACAGGTTCTGAAGACCTCTGGCAAAAAACGAATTAACACCCTGAATCCAGCTACCCGTTCCCATGGGCTATCAGTACTACCTTCTCATCCACCACCTAGGTTTCCTCTGTCTTCCCTAGCGTTTGATCCTATAGGCACGCATCTCTCATCCTCACCATCACCATCACCTATCTTCTCTCCTCATCAAGTCTGCGTTCATCATCTCCCACTCTTCGTTGAGGGACGTTGATTCACTGTCATCACAACCCGTCTCACTTGGACAAATGCTTTAGATCTGCCTGTCGCGCAGCTCCACGTAGACGAACTTCAATGAACAATCTGACTTTTGAAGCTGCAGGACATGAGTTTCCAGTTGCCAGCGGCTGGGGAGTATAAATACTTTCTCAGCATCCGATGACTGATCATCGACGGTGGCCCTCCATATCCCTTTCAACGCTTCTTTCAGTTCGATATCAAATACATAGACTTACACCTCAGACTCCGCGCCACCTTTCTTATCTCAGCAGCTGACTTCGTAGTCGCGTGGAGAGAGCTTGTCAGATATTATCATACACGAGAACCAGTTCAGTAGCCTGCGAGTATGTACCGATGTGATTCGCACAACTTCTTGGGTTGATAAGAACTTATATAGCTAAAAGTGTAAAGTCAACTTAGTGATCTCGATATTACAGGGTGTCAATCGATAATCTACAGAACGTCTATCTTCTATCTATTCTCATAGTATATCTGGTTGTAAGAGACCGTCGATCAAGCACCAGCCCAGTATGTACTCACCTTACAATTGCATCAAGTTCTAACTCCTCATAACTTTCGCTCTAAACAGGTATATATCCTACGGATCCATTAATAGGTTTAGGTCGGTCACACAGTAAGATATATGAAGTTCACTCAATGACCGTGCTCATCATTTCAAGAATCTTGTACTTCATCATGAAGCGCTTTACTTGGAAAAATAGAGGAACCTCTCTCACTATTGCTTCAGACGCTCAACCTTCAAATCATTTCGGAGCTCAAGCTTGACTTATATATCGAGAAGACATACTTCTACGGACTATTAGTCGGGTCAAGACGTCCGTCTATCAGCCGCCATGGTACGGTAGGTACTAGGACATTCTATCTGTTGATGTCTGGGAAGAATTCTAGCTTCTATTGTATTACAGTGTCTTTCAGTATTCTATCTATCAAAGGAAGTATATTTACAAACTCATGATTTCGCATGAAGTGCTTCACGCTGAGGTAGAACAGTTGAGACTCAGCGAAGAATCCTCAGTTTCGAACATATAAAATATGCGCGCAAGTTTGCCAGAAATTCCAGGAATCCTTCGTTCGTTCGTTGAACATTCTACTCTCGATCAACCTTTGTATAAGGCCCGACTATGAAGTTTATCTCTGTTGTTCCTATCTTCCTCGCTCTTGTTCTTGCTACCGTTACACAAGCAGCCCCTAACGGTGGCTTTGGTTTTAACAACGTCGCCCCTGAACCAGGAAAATCAGAATTTATTAATGCAATCCCGACTGAAGGTCAGCCAGAATATTACTTTCTATCCACCTGCATACCATGAGCAGCTGCTTACTGTGATTTCATTTTCAGCTGTCAGACATAGCCCATAAATAGTCTAAAATGAGCTGTGGAAGGCGTCGAGGGGAAGGAAACATGCTAAGTTGGAAAATAAAGAATATTTGCCTTTTCGAAAAGATCTCAGAGTCCAGACTATAGAAGGGACGATACCGATTCAAAACCATCCAGATATAGCCTGTACCACAATGTGCATCATGTTTAGGTTGTAGCAGTGGTGATTTAGGATATTTAACGAGCTCGTCCATATCTGTGGATACTGTTGCATTTCGAACATAAGTCTTCTGGTCTCATTCGATGAGGTTGGATAAACAATTGTCTATCATTTTCTCCGGCATGTATATAGGTGCTGATCGGAACTCTCCCAAACTATAATACACGAGCGCGCCCCGTCCATGCGGTATGTCACTCTCTGGAGGTCTCTGAACGGTAAATCACTGATTGCAGGCACAGTCGACCCGTTCAAACCCATCTCTGGACGACAACGCTGTTCGCTAGGCCAGCACCCTGGATTGTAACAGTGTTATCGTCCAATGTCCTGTTGGGGAAAGTAGTCCCAATTGTGTACGGGCGCGTGAGATTCTCCGGGCGAGATCTGCAAGAGCATATGTTAGAACCATCAAGCACCACACCGCCTGAAAAGAAGACTGACGCGTTGATAAAATTCCGAATATCCCGAACCGTGTGTGTTAGATTCATTCTACACACAATCCTATGAGGCAGTGAGCATGGCAGCCTTTCACCCCTGCACTCGCGAACACTCACCTGGTCCCATCAGCTAACCGTATTTGCACACTGGTCGTTGGCTTCGTCTGATCCACCTCAAACCTCGTGTTTATAGTCTCTCTGTCGCGGGCAGGTACTTGCGATGAAGAACTACTCTGGCCAGAGGCAGGGAACGATCCCGGCATAGGAGCTGTCGACGAACTGGAGCTTCCGGCCGATTCAGGGACTGGAGCTCCAAGACGGTGTCCTGAGCCCGTGAACGTCCTTGTGCCCTTCGGGCGAACATAATCTTCATCTGTACGTTTAGCAACGCGGACCTCAACTGGTTGGCCTGGTAAAACATTTAAGATAGAGGGTGGAGCACGTCTTTTGAAGTGTCAACACATAGATTGGTGAATAAAACGAAACTACGCACCCAGCATTGATTTCAGAAAGGATCTCTGCATTGTTGGGATCATCGTATCGCATCAATTCACCATCCTCGACGCTGAAGCCATCACGCCAGAATGTAAGTTGACGAATAGCAGTCTCCTCCTCTTTGATCGGTGTTCGCTTGGTTAGTGAAGGAATATGCGGGGTCATGAGATGACAATACCTGCATCGTCTTCTCCTGCATTAGGATCGGGAATGAATGAACTAGGAACGTCGTCGCTGCCTAGTGTGTGCCCTCCTCCTGAAAACGCGCTAGAGCGTCCGGAATGAGAGCTTGAGCTTTCAGCTGGTGGAGGTCCACCTCTGAATACACGGAGAACATTGAGACTGTGTCCGTTGCTTTAAAACTAGTAACTTAAACATACTCTGCTGCACGTCTCAACAGGTCGCGGACTATGTCTCCTCCAGCCGTCGGTCCTTGGCGATCAGGGTTCTGCACCGATATTCCACTTGAGATTGGCAGACAGTCAGCACCAAAGACATATATAGAGCAGGCGGCAAGTATTACTTACCTTCTCTCACCACCCGCAAACCAGCTCTCTCGCCTGTTTTCATCTTCGTCGCTGTCATCTCCATGTCCACCACTGTGTCCTCCTTGAGGGCCTCCGCTGCCGCCGCCACCTAGGCTTCCCAATGTAGAAAATCGACTGCCACTGCTATGGCTACCGCTATACTCGTTTCTTGTGTTAATATATGCGGTTTATCACAGATTATGAGATATACTGACCCAGATGGCCCCGTCCCAGACCAGTCTCCAACCCGGCCAACTCTGCGCGCTTCCGCGGGGCGAGCCCAAGTCGAAGGAAGAGGTTCAACTGCATTACCGCCCAGAGTACGCCCAGCACCTGTGGTATTGGAGTTGTCGTCGTTGGACATATCGATGGACTAGATGAGTGGGTGTTGGTACGAGTGGAGGTTATTGTGGCGCCTCACCAGTAAGACGCGTCGCTGTTAGGTCATTTATTTGATTACTAAATTCTAGATTCATAGATAACGATTAATATTATGTAATTACGTGCCCAAGGCTCTCCGTGTAGAACTTTGAGTTCATTGCGCAACCACTACCAACTTCAGGTTGACAACGAAGTCATTTGAAAGCTGATATTCACTGCGCAGAACCTCTACATGGTGGTTTCCCATAAGCGCGGTGCGAATAGAATAAGATAAACGGAATAAATCAAGGGTCCGATGCCGCAGTTGCTATGTCACGCTAGGGTCCAAGGCCCGTCCATATCGCAGTCCATCACTCGAATAAACCTTAAATCTGGGGGTAGGGTAACCCCCCTCGCTCAGATTTTCAAACGGTGAATAAACCCCGCCAAGGCGAATCCTTACCCTTTCTGGTTCTTCCCACTTGTTCATTACAGCATGCAGTTTAATATGGTAAAAAGGAAGGACACATCACACGATTGTGTGCCCGGAGTGACAGCCGGCAAATCAGTGGAAATCTAATCCACATAGCGCATTTGTTTATTGACTTGGACGTTATGGTTCATTAAGCTCAATTCTTTTTCATTCCATCTCCGACAGGTACTATCGTCACACACGGAAAGTGCGAATTCTTTATTGTGAAAGCTTATGGAAAGCCACCCAATAATGCTTCAGATCCAAAAGCGATGAAGTTTGCTGCTACTATTAGTCTCAGCGGCTCTCTCGGGAAGCTGGCGCTCCGCCTCAGCCGAGAAGTGCTTAGATTAGATGATGCCGATTATCGACGTCTTTGGTGCCGCGGCTTTGGATGAACCAAATACATATCCACTGCAAACCTTCCGGCGACACAAGACTCTTAGGCTTATGGAGCGTCTTTTGGAGTAATCTAAGTACTTCTAGTCAACCTGTGGCTCTTCTAGCCATCTTTCCTCAGCCTGTCCGGGTCTGATTACTTAATATTGACCGGTGGATACTTTCGCACCTGCAGCTGATTTGGCATAGGAATCCGCCGATGTAGAACCTCCAGCCGATACGTCGTGGTACTGCTACATAATAGATTCCACACAACTATCCGCTGACCGCCGGAACATCGTGACCCTGCCATCATATCCAGGATTATATCCATATAGCAGATGTACAAGTGCCTGATGCCAGCTTTATTTAAACAGAGTTACCGGCAATGTAATTTACATGCACGATTGCTTTACACCTCACCATCTATACCACGTACACGGGCCAGCGAACTTGTTTCAATGACTTGGCTTACTGGCTCTCCCCGCCAAGTACGCTCCATTATCTGGCCACAAAATGGGTTTGACTTTGTCATTCGACGGGAAAATAAAATACCACCCATTTCTGTCACGAGCATCCTCGACGATCGCATTTGCCATAGCGCCGCATTCAAGTCTTGCAATGATACTGGATCTCCGGAAACAGTAGTCTTCTACGCTGATCTGCGCAGTGAAAGCGACGTTCATGTCCAGAAAATTGCTCAGATTTCCTCATACCTCTCATCGGTAGAACTCCTCCCACGCAGTAATGCGCTCCATGCATTATTCGCATCTGCCCAATTTGACGAAGAGTACGTTTATTTTTTTTGTCTTCACCTTGATACCTCCGCCATTGACGAAGCAGCGCTGTCAGGGAATCGCAGGTTATTCTTCGAGCTCATGCCCAGGACGGCAGTGTTATTAAACAGCATGCCATATCAGCAAAGGCTGCATATGGTCGGCTAGTCGTCTATGAAACCACCGTTGCGCTTTGCATTAGTTCAGGAAACCCTGCGTCCGATGCCATCGACATCGAATCTCTGGTCGATGACATGTACCGCTGGCAATATTGCATAAATAACGTTACAGGTATTACCAACTTCTCTGAGAACTACATTGCGGACCAGATTATCCTCTGGAACATGCTGGACGACAACGTAAACGTAGTTGACATTCCACAGCTCGAAAATGCACCCATGATGGTATATCTATTTACTTCTTCCTTAATGCCTCTGCTTACGAAGATATATTTTAGCACGGAGCTCAGTTCCACTTCGTATCCCCTGATATACTTGCAGTGGCAGGTCGTGGTTACTGGGATGACGGCGACTTCGATGAAGATGTTGCATTGCTCAAATGCTTTTCAGTCCGTGGCAATTATCAGAAAAACTTCGCACAGACACCGCATGTAAATTGGGAATCCATATATTGCGACATAGGACGACCCAGCACCTCAGTTAAAAGCGATATTTTTGTCCACTTTCATGATGGTAATGCGCCATCGCGAATTTCTGTATTCCGAAAAGACCTTTTACGTGGAGATGTTGAGGTCCGTTGTGTGCCCTGTTTCTTCCAGGTCTGTGCTAATGACAATTATAGTCCACCCCTATGGATTGGTGCGATGACTTATATCCTGCCTGGGAGCAACGCTCTTCGCATAGAGTTCTTAGAGGGTGCCTGAGTTCCCTTTCAGCTATTGCAGGCAATCGGGTCCTTGTGCGGAGTTCTCTAAATTCCTACAGAAAGGAAACTGATGAATCTTTCATGGTCCTGGACTTTGACTCCGAGCGCGTGAAGCACATCCTTGGGCTTGATTTGGCTGCTCGAACACGGTTAGAGAACAGCCTGGCTGAAGATAAAGCCCGTGTAAAAGTCGTCACAAGGAGGTCTACTTTGTATGTTGTAAATGACGAAGAAGACGCGGAATACATCGCAGGGGAAGACTCGCCACCAGAATGGCGCGCTCATCTTGCTGAAATTAAGTCACGCGATGAAGCCTGCTTCCATGGGTATAATCCGTTTCCAGTTCTCGAATTTGATGAGGCACCTGAGGAGAGCCGTGGTCAAGATCTTTTTGGCTTTATTGCATCGCGAGTAATACTTCCTGAAAGCTTGGGAATTATACCACAGTCGCTTGAGATCGTTTCACTGGGTCTGATTCATGTTGGAAACGATCCCTATTACAACGATGGAGCAGGCTGGCTTGTACTAGACTTTGATGAATAATAAATAGTCATCAGTTGTAAGGCGTGAAATCTGAGAAGAAATTGTTCAGATACGTGGATAGTCACGCAACACATAATTTGAAGCCTTGAAGCTCTAGGCTTGACTCTTGCTGAAAAATAATTCAGATTCAGATGTAAAAAAAAGTTTGAATGATTCACACACTAAAATTTAAGGCTCACGTTTGGTTCAAGCTGCAGCTCGAACTCAAGTTTCATGATGGCGAACGCTTGAAAGAAGTTGTGGTGGCGAACAGCGAAATGCGACGCGGCTAAATGTGGCTTGCTTCAGCGTGCAAAGGCTTTCACACCAAACAAAAAACACAACCTACTTAGAACAACTCATTTTGATGGTGCCGAGTCCGTGGGATTCTTCCGGTTGACTTTGAAGCCCTTCGCGCCACGATCCACATGCTGGTGATTTGCGCAACAATATTCTATTCACGAACCCCGATAGACCGTGACCTATCGCAACACGCCTCTTGTCAGAACATCAGAATATCTAACAGCAATGCGAGTAGCGTGATGCCATGGAAGTCAGTCTGATTATACGACGGTCCGTGAAGCGCATGATCCTCGCTCATATGACGGTTCGAATATCTCGCGAACCGTATACTTTTCATATCGAAGACTGGCGTCAATAATAGCTCACGGACCGCTCTATTCTCCACCGGAGTTCTTGCGAGGTGAGCAATCTTTTGCATTCTTCATGGATCACTGGCACCTGACTACATCCCAGGTCTCTGCCAGTCGCGCAGATGATATAAAATACTTCCATCAGCGAAACACTTATTTCTGAACCAGCCATGCGTCCCATAGCTCTTCTCATTTGTTTGGCTAGCTTTCTTGTATCTCTCTGCGGAGCTGCGCCCAGCGTGTCGTTGACCTCCAACACTCAACTAGACGCCAACGGGATTTTCTTCGTCTCTTACGATGGCGTCGTGAACGTCAACTCATTTCAGCTTTCCGGCGTCCTGACATACTCCGGCTGGCAATATGCTGCGTGGTATACCTCTACAAAATACGCAATCCTTGCACGTAGACAACTCCCTTCTGGCAGTTGGTCGACTCTGCAACTACCACATCAACTCTCCACTAGCGATTCCCATAACGTCATTGCGCTTGGAGTGTCTCCAGCTGACGGGAAAATACACGTTGCTCTGGATTGCCACAGTACTCAGGTTTACTATACGAGCTCTGAAGCAGGTCTTGCCACCAGCGGTGCCAGCTGGCAGGCAAGTCAGTTCGGTTCCATAACGACAACAATAGGTAACTTAAATATCGGCAGGTGAGTTCGAGGCATCTGTTTTTCCACCACTATAGCTGATATGTACTCGTTTTATGTTCCTCAGCACTGTAACTTACCCGCAGTTTGTTATTACTCCGGATAATCTTCTGCAATTCGTTTACCGTTCCGGCGTTTCTGGAAATGGTGACACTCAACTCGCAGAATACAACAGTGGAGCGTGGTCGAACGTCGGATCATGGGCGTCTGCGTCTGGAACATATACTTCGACCAATGGCGTGACAAGCTCCGCCCGTAATTTGTATATCCACGGCTTCACTTATAGATCCAGTCGCTTGCACGTAACGGGGACTTGGAGAGAGCAAGTTGGTGGCGTATCTTGCAGTAGTGGGGGACTCACAAACCACGATACGACTTATTTCTACTCAGATGATAAAGGTATGTTACTTTCTATAGCCCTCATTTACGACTTCATCGTCTGTTATGCAGGCCGTACTTGGAAGAACAGCGCCGGGAGTGCAATTGGGACCTCAGGCTCAAACCCGGTTAATGTCAACACGGTCGGCATCATCATCGACTCTCTAAACGCTGATCATGGTCTCATGAACCAAGAGTCACAAGCTGTAGATTCTTCTGGCCAGATTCATGCTATTATATCATATGTCCCTGGTTTGTGCATTTATCTGCACTCCAAATCGGGCGCTTTCTGAAACAGATTTTACTGAACAGGGAGATTCACACAATGTGTTACCAGCTACGAGGCCAATCGCACTGCATATGCACGACCTTTCCATGTATATCGCTCCGTGAACGGCACTTTTACCAAGGTCGAGATTCCATTTGCCATAAACTCTGTTGGTCGGTCCCAGATTGTCATGGACAGCGCAGACAATGTTTACGTTGTCCTTCCTTATGTGAGGATCGTAACAGCAAGCAAATCTTCTGGATGGACAGATTGGACGCTGGCATATGATGGGGTTGCGCAGGGTTTGAATGTGTTCGGAGAGATTACTTTGGATCGGGCACGACTGGCAAGTGGAGTGCTATCTATTCTTTACCAGTTAACAAGCTCGGGAACGACACCTTCCGCTGTGAAAGTCATTGATTTCAATCTCAATGGATAATTACTGATAGTCTTGTATGTACTTATTAAAAACGTAGTTGTATGACAAAAGTTGATATTTTGTGCTTCGACCTGCCGACTGTTTTAAGATTTATCTTACATAGGCAACTTTCCCCTTCAGAATGTAGGTGCAGTACCTCCTTCACGGACAGGAATGCTCAAGGAATGCTGCTAGATTGTATTCGGTCCTGCACCGTGACTCACGGCCATCTTATCAGATAGTTCGAGTCAGACGAAGTCCAATATCATCACCTGGATTTTAGGAGGAACATTTCTCAAAGCACCATCGATGGCCCAACAAACCCAGCGGCATAGCACTTCGAACCCATATGAGGCGAAATTTGGATACTCCAGAGCCGTCCGCCGAGGGCCCTCTATCTTTATTTCCGGGACGACTTCCATTGATACTTCCACAGGCCACGTCCTGCATCCCACGTCCGCATATGATCAAGCTCTAAAGACCTTCTCCGAAATAATACTCGCGGTTCAAGCACTTGGAGGGGAGAAAGAAGATGTCGTTCGCGTTCGCATGTTTGTAACCCATGATGAGGACAGCGAGAATGTCGGTCGAGCACTGAAGGAGACGTTTGGAGACGTCGGCCCTGCGGCGACAATGATCCTTGGTGCGAGGTTCGTGAGCCCTGAGATGAAGGTCGAGATAGAGGCGGATGCAATTGTGATGTGGTACGTGAAAAGCCTCCTCCATCGTTCGTGACGATGTCACTCATAAATTAATGAACCTAGATGATATTAAGACTCACTGCCAAATTCCGGTTCTAATAGAGTTATGTATCTGTATGCAAAATATACTCAGGCATAAGTACTATATTACACGTACATACCAGCAGCAATAGTCAGTGTCGGCCAGTTCGTCCCTATAAATACAAGCACCTCAGTGCACAACCACCCGCTCTCCTGTATCTCGGCCACTGTCACCCTCTCCCTCTTTCAGCAACAGCACACATAACCCAGCGATGGCAAAAATCACGACGCTGGTGTACACAGGGACAGCTCTATCCATCATGAGCAACAACCCTCCTAACATCGGAGCGATCATGCCTCCTCTGCAGTAAATGCGTTAGAAAGAGGTCGAAAATAGAAGAGGGGAAATGCAACTTACATTCGAGATAGGGCAGAGGCGATCCCGCAGGCAGTGCCTCGGACTAGAATAGGAAAAGTTGTCAGAAGTTGTAATACTATCATCGGAAGTTTAACATACCTTTGGTCCCGAATATCTCCGGCGTCCAACCATATAGAACAGCCCACATCGCCTGGCAGAGCGTCAACGTCACAAAACCCATAGGAAGCGTCATGGAACATTACTCACTGTTGCACTGAGACTGATCCCCACCGTACTTGCCCTCACTGCCCATGTCGACTCTACCAGAATAAAGACCACGCAAAAGAAGGCTGTAACAAACGTGCTCCCAGCCAGGGACCATCTCCGTCCTACAGGCGACTCAATAAGATATGCGCCAAGCTATGGGAAGGAAGACATTAAGCAAAAACTGGGACGACGAGATTTGAGGACTAACAATTGCGCCCGGACATCCACCAATTGTAAATATTACTACATCCCATAGGCTCTGCTCTAATGTCTTCGGCGACATCGCGCCTTCCTTTGTGGACCCTGTCTCTAAAAGCTTCGGGAGGTACACGTTGAACATCGTATACGCTATGAAGAAAGTTAGCATCCTGTGCTATGTAAAGATGGAAAGCAAGACGCACCCAGGGACATCGCAAACCAGGTGAACCACATTAATAACGTCGTCCTCAGCCATTCCGGGGAGAGCACCATCATCACCCTATCAAGCCAGGCCTGAAGTGGCTTCCGAATCCAGCGAGGAAGCACGCTATATACTTTCCGCTCGTATATCGACGAGCGGCGGGACATGGTGGATAGGCGGCGGTTTCGGGGAGTTCTTAGCGTTGGGCGTGGCTGATGCACGCGGATGTGCGCTGATGGTATCGTAGAGGAAGAGGATGGCGTTCGAGAAGACTCTGCTTCGGATATGGTGGGCGGTTCGGAGATGAAGGGTCCTGAGACCTCTTTACCTTCTGCGGCGTCAGTGACGGTGGTAGAAACGAATGACGGGTGTTCCTGTGCTGGACTCGCGAACGAGTAAGAGTCAAGCTGGGGCGTGCTTCCTGTCGAAGCATACTGCGTGATCAAAAGACCCCTCGCAGCCTTGCTCGACTCTGAACTCGACTCCCTCGATAAGCTAGCTGCTAGCTGCCCATCTTCGATAACCCCAGCGTCAAAAACCGTTCGCGAGTTCGCTCTTGGGCGGCCATCTTCTGATTTTCTAGGCTCTTCAGATGGTACTGAGGGTGGATGGACATCTGCGACATCGCCCACCTCAATAGAGAGGTCTGAACCGTTGAAGCGGGATATCATCTGGAGGGATTTGACGGCCTCATGTGGCCGGCCAGCATGCACGAGGTATCGCGGCGACTCGTGCAGCTGGAAGAACACTATTCGGGCGAGGAACATTGAGAGCGTCTGCGGAAATACATGGTGAGAGGTGTCAGGGGATTGGGGGACGAGCAGTCTGGGATGTGGGTGGAGGCGCGGAGGGCCATGGGAGTGGGTGCTCGTGGGGAGTACGTACTATGATCCCGAGGGTGCCTAGGAGGTATTTCCATCCTTGGTTTTGGGTTTCAACATCACATGGGAGAGGCGCTGCAGGACAGGAGTGCGGTGGCACGACGAGGAGGGCTACCACCGCCGAGAGGACGGCGCCAAAAGAGAAGAAGACGGACAGCGCCGTGACAAGGTATTGTTTTGACTTGGGCATGTGTTCTAAGAGGAGCGTGCCGTCCGTTGGCATTGAGCCCTAAGTAGCAGAAGTGAATTGTAAGCAAAAACATGGACAGACATTGAAACTACTTACCCCTACAGCACTTCCAAGAAAGAATAGGGCGACACATAGCATCACGAAGGAGTTGGCGAAAGATGCCAAGATTCCAAAGAGTGCAGTGAAGAATAAGGTAGCATTGAAAGCGGCGCTACGTCCCATGAGGTCCGAACCTTCATTAAAATGAAAGGGTGAGTGACAGTTTGATATCAATCACGTATGCGCACAAGTTCCCCAACCAATGGCCCCGATCATCATACCCGCGAACATCGACGAGGATACACTCCCAGCGTAGCTATCGGGCACTGCAATGCATAGAATGAGCTTATCCGGAATGCAGAAATAATAGCGCACAACAAACTAACCCGAGTAGTGCTGCTGCACACGAGGCAAGATGATAGCAATGGCTTGTATCCACATCTACCATGGGTGTTAACTCAGATGAAGTATGCATATAAGTACAGACATACATTGTCTGCCATCCATCCTGCAGTACATGAGTCAATAAAGAGGGTTGAAGGCCACCATGTCTGAGCTTACTCACCGAAACCACATAACGACAGTAGCGTCCACTGGTAACTTCCCATTCCAATCCGGTCTATGGTCTTATCCAGCTAGATACAATACATAAGAACATATTCCTGCAACAAAGTGATGAAATATACCGGGGTCCGCGAGTCGTAGGGCTCATCGTCAGACACGAGTCGCTCTTGCTGCTCCATGTCTTCGTCATCATCAGGAAAGTAGCTGGAGGTCATCCTAGATTCTGACCAAAGGCCAGAAGCACGAGGAGTGAGAGAGGCCATTGCATCTGTAGTCGCTTATAAATGAAGGACTGGGGAGTAATCGAAGGTAGAATGGCGCAATTATTGTCAGAGTCCGACGAGTGCAGAAAGAGTAAACGACACCTGCCCGAAACAGACGCCGCACTGTAGGAAACGCCGCCACCGCACGTGAGGCACCTAAATCGAGAATTGGGCGGCAATTTTCTTGACACTCTGCTCGACGCCTGTGGAAACAATCGTTGATGAAGCCGAGGTACCAAAGAAAAAAATTGCGTAAGTCTGCAAGCTAGGTCAAAAAATTCTGTTATCCGAAAATACATCTGCTAAATTTCTCGCCACGGAAATGCAGGTGGAGAAGCAACTAATCCGACATCCTCTTGGTGTCTTTGCGCAGTCCTAGGACTCCAGAATCCATAAACAGTCAGTCCAAAGCTACTTATGTACGTATGACGATTCCGTAATCCAATTTGTCCAAACAATTTATTCATGGCTATTCTTGGGGGAAGCAGTACAGCTGCACATGTCGCTGCTTTCGCTCTTGCATTGGGTACCGTAACAGCATATTGCGAGTCGGATAAGACGCAAACATACTGACGGAGGGTATATAAACACTGGGATGGACTACAAGAAAACCATTGGCTTATCATACATATTATCGAGTGAGCATTTCTGAAAGATACCCATTTCCAAATTGCTTGAATTGCGACATGTGTAACGACCATAAGTAAGTTAGAATGATAGAGCGTGACACGCGTGACGTGATGCGCCGAATTTTTTTTACTTTTCGGGCGTAAATCCAAGCCTGCCTTCGGACGACTCCTAGCATTTCCACTACCGTCATGAGTCTCTCTTCAATCTTGCTGGGCTCAGTGAAAGCCGTCGATTCAGAATTAGATGGCATGTTCAAGGCCACGGTGAGACCCTTCGCTACTGAACAAGCTTAGTCTCGTTAACATTTTACAGCCAACAATCAGGCCGCCTCACCCCCCTGCTCTCGTGGCCGAATCATCGAAGGATGGAGCTAAAAAGCGGAAGTTAGATGTAGAAAAGAGACCTGAGGATGCTCCCCCCATGAAACGCGTGAGGTCGAGTCCCGAGAAGACGACGGAGAAAAAGGCCAAAAAAGCCAAAACTAACGCTGGGCCCGCCCAAGTCGCAGCTCACAAAGTCAAGAAAGTTAGCAAAGGAAAGGCGAAAGAGGTCCATCAGAGTGATTCAGAGGAGGACAACTCTGACCTCGAGAACGCGTATCTGCACGGGAAGAAAGAGCCTGCCCCTCAATCTCCGGCACCCGAGTCGGACAACGACTCTGACGGAGGAGATCCTTCGACACTCGTCCATGAGACTTTGAAGACCAAGAGCAAGAGGATTATTCGGAGGCTAAAGTATGTTCCGGAAGACGAAACTATGGAACGTCGGGATCAACGGACGGTATTCGTCGGGAATCTCCCCATTGACGTTGCTCAGAAGAAGGTGCGTCGTATCAAATCCTTATATCCATCATCCCGAAACCTAATACATCGCAACAGTCTCTCTTGAAAAATCTTCAGCGACACATTCTCACATTTGTCCCTACTGCTAAAATCGAATCTACACGATTCCGCTCCATCCCCTTCCAGGCACCCACCGCAAAGCTCCCCACGTCCGACGACGAAGGCGATGCCTCGAAAGGCAAATCAAAAGCACCTGCGGAAAAGCAGCCCCGTCAACACGACCGCGATCGCATGGCCGCCTGGCGGCTCCATAGCAAACACGACGAGGAGGAAGAGGAGGTCAAGAAAGATGACAAGAAGTTCCTCAACCCGAATCAGAAGAAAAAGATCGCATTCATCAATCAAGAGTTTCATTCTACTGCAGACACCGTCAACGCCTATGTGGTATTCGCACATCCCATGCCTACGGTGAACCGACCTGCGAATCTTCCGCCTCCGCGAACCAACATGGACCCATACGAGGCCGCACTGCAGGTGGTGGAGAAGGGGTATGGATCCATGTTCATGGAGCGCATGATTCGCATTGATCGAGTAGGAAAGAAGGGTACTGCTGGCCCTGTAGAGAAAGATCCCGGCCTTGTTGGCACGGATGTGAAGCTGTCTGTGTTCGTCGGCAATCTCGATTTCGCCACTAAGGAGGAGGATTTGAGGGTGTTCTTTGAGGGAGTCGTGAGCGCTGAACGTGGACCGCCACCGGTGAGGGACGATGTCGACGACGACGCGGAGACGAAGAAGCCGAAGACCTGGGTGACGCGCGTGCGGATTGTCAGGGACAAGGATACCCAGCTTGGGAAAGGTTTTGCATATGTGCAATTTGCGGTATGTTTTTCCTATTTGTCATACATGAAATAGTGCTCATGAATACCTGTTATACAGGATCGAGAGTGCGTAGACGAGGTACTGGCTCTTGAGCAAGACAAGCTCAAGTTCGCCAAGCGCAAGTTGCGTGTCCAGCGATGCAAGTCACTCCCTGGTGGCACCGGCAGCGCTGCATCCAAGCACAACGCCACGGCCGACGGCAAAGGCTCCGCCGCCGTCAAAGCCCCACGAGCAGCCGTGCCGCACATCATCGTGCCTAAAGGCGATCCAGCCCTCGGGGAGAAGCTCGCGAGCCTCTCAAAGGACGAGCGCAAGCAGGCGAAGGCCACCGATGCGGACCGTGTTGCGCGCCGTTTAGCCAAGAAGAAGGCGAGGATGGCGATGGGTACTGGTATCAAGCCGAAGAAGGACAGGGAGAGGGTGCGGAAACCAACCATGGGTAAGACGAAGGGAGCTAACCCGGGGAAGAAGGAGGGCAAGAAGCCGAGGGTTAGAAGCGATAAGAGTATTGCGAAGAGGAACGCGAAGAAGTCATAATGTGTCTTCGTGCATCGTGCGTTGTGCATTTCCTTTTCGCCATCATCGACACGCTGTATGGAAGCTATTGGTAAATAGTAACAAACAACGCGTCACACGACACGCTTTTTTATTTCTTTCGTGGATTTATCATCCGATTCGTTTCGGTGGATTTCGGTGTTCAATATTCCCAAATTTCTATTGTTGTTATATCATATGTGCTTATATAACTGTCACGTCACTTTTACAGCAGGCAAATACATATCCTCCGACCAAGATTCAAATTTCTCCGCATCTGAAAGAAGGGCTGCAGCCTTCGTCCGAGCTGCCTCGATTGTGTTCTTATGGAGCGGTAAGCGAAGAGGTGGATTAGGTAGGGACGCCAGTTTGAGGAAGGCTTGCGCAGCTTTGTCTTTGTCGCCGTTGAGGTCCAGGTTGAGCGGATCGCAGCGGTGCTTGCCGTCCTGCAAAGGCGGGTACGCGGGATGCGTAGCCTCTGCGACGCTTGCATTGATACCGATATTTGTGAGGAATGGACCAGGCTCGCATATCGTGATCTAAAGGGCATGTAAGCATGTCGGCTGGCAGGAGCAGCATGTTTACACCACCTTTATGTTCCATTGAGGATCGATCTCCTTGACCAGAGCCTCCGTTAAACCTTCCACAGCTTTGGTTTATGATCAAATGAGTACGCTTTCAGTACGAAATTTCCTGTGAACTTGCCAAATTTCCTGTCATTGGCATCAAATTATAATCAGACCGAAAACAGAGAAGCAAGATGAACATACGCTGCGCTGTAATACCCTGTGCCTGGCTCACTCAACAAGCCATAGTTAGAGGAAACTTGCAAAAGGCGTCCCCCAATAGGTTTATTCTCGCGGAAATACTCCATCGCTTCTCGAGTAACGTTTGCGGCTCCCCAAAAGAGAACCTAACAAAATATCAGTTCACTAGCATTGCGTTATATATTGACCTAAGTACTTGCCTCAAATGCTGACCGTGCGACGTCATGCGGGGTACTCTCTACTTCACCAATCAAAGCGACTCCGGCATTATTGAATACTACATCTATTCTTCCGAAAACATCCTTTGCTGTTGCGAACGCAGTGGCTATTTCTTCTCTGTGTGTCACGTCGAGCCGCAGAATGAGGAGTCTGCCGGCGGAGTACTCTGCAGCCATATCAGAGAGCGCCTCTGGTTTCCGCAGGGTCGCCACAACAATGCCGCCGCTGTTGAGAACGGCCTCTGCCATTGCCCGTCCAAAGCCGGAGGAGCATCCTGTAAACCTTCTTCTCAGCTTCCTATCCATCTATGGCACAAATGGAATAATCATTGACCAGTGACTATAAACGCAATCCTAGACGTCAGAGATGTTCCAAATGTTTAAAGTAGATACCTACTAAACCAGACCTGTGGGGATGCCATGGCAATCTGCTTCGTTCGTTTATTGCCCTTAGAGTATGTTCATTTATATCGTATGTCGGAGCTCAACTGTCAAATGGGAGGTCCGCGGAGCCAGACATTCCGTTAATAGGCCAGTGGGAGGCATCTGGGATGATGAGAAATCCTTCGGAGGTTGTTTACAGCAAACATATGTCTAAAAGTCTGTATTAGTACGGGCGCCTTACGTTCCTCAGGCTGCGAAATAAATCCCCGCTGTTTATGTTGTGCAGGTGATCCGTTAACATATATAGTATAAAAGAAGGATAAACAGTCGGATTAGAAAAACTGCTTCCTCGAAGTTAGTGGGTTTTGAGTCTTGCATCTGAAAACACAATTTTAGCCCACATGTCTGTTGAAAACCCATGGATTGCTGCGACTTTACTCACGCAGATCATTTCAATGGCACCAAAAGTTAAAACTACGAACAGATGATCTATACCATGTGATGCATACTATTACTCATCCTGCGAATTTATTCGGAGAGATCTTACCTCATTCTAAATATCGGAAGTGCCAATTAGCAATGGGACGAAGAAACACTGCTGGGAACGGAAAATGGAATGAATGAAGTACTCGAACAATAATCGAACTTGTTATTTTCGTAAAATTTTGAGCTGTTGCTCACAACTTCGAAGAAAAAACTTAAGGAGCACGCCGTCTTCTAAAGTGACGAAAGCTACACCCGAGACTACGGGTACTACCAAGCAGCCATGGATATAAATAACACGCATGGTCGAATAAGAGCAAAGATCGACTGGGAAAAGCATCGGTAGCATTCATCCAAAGGCATGATTCAGCGCAGATGCCTGATGAAAATATATATTCAAGCGATGATTAATTAGTAAATGGTGGAATGGCACTTTGTGAGAAGGAACTCGAAAAGTGCGGAAGACCGAGTTCCGATTTCCTAATAAAGATATTTGGTCACATTTACCTACGCCTTCCCAATCTTTGAAGTCAGCGAATTTAAGTTATGTTTTAACATGTCAGTGTTCAGAGGGACGTGAGGCTGAGGCTGGCAAGGCAGTCATCAAACAGTCTTTTCATAATACTATGTATGCATTAAAAATAGACACTTTATTTTTTAGCTTGAAGATTCAGAAACTGATGACTGCTGTTTCTATTTGATTTCTGTGGGAAGAAGGAAGGCTATGCAGTACAGCACTTGTTAGTACTACAGTACAGGCCTGATATTGTTAGAATTAAGTGCAAACAGGCTATGGACAACATGAGATTCATTCAAAGTAAATATCTTCTGATCAGCTTTCATATTTATCTGTGTCATCAATGAAGCTGGCTGCTTTCACTCTAGCATAGGCAATAGCATTCCTGTAAATTGGTAAACATGCTGGGGGATCTTCCATGCTAGCAAGCTTATAGAATGCCTTGACAAGATCTAGACAATAGCTAGATAAGCACAGTGATGTGCTCTAACCTCAGTCACACTGCTGTGAGTGGAAA
>JASFDD010000107.1:0-63295 GCA_036937055.1 Nidula microcarpa | reverse complement strand
GCGTGGGACGACGTGGTGCGGCGCAGGGCGGAGAGGACGGACTCGGACACGGAGCGCACGGAGCCGTACTGGTCGTCCGGGAGGTCGGTGGTGGGGAAGGGCGGGGACGAGGCGAAGAGGGATGCGATTTGGATTTCGGCGGTGTGCGTGTCGGGGGAGCCCATGAGCGCGTTCTGCTGCAGGGAGAGACCGTACAGCGCGCGCAGAGAGTTGGGCGCGTCGCGCCGCGCGACGTGCGGGTCCGGGTCGCCCATGAGCGTGTTCCAGACCTCGACGGCGCGTCGGCGCTCGAGGACGTACACCCACACGGGGCCCCTAGTAGCAGCACGCGGTCAGTGCCCGTCTTGTTTAATAGCAGGACAAGAAAGCAACGCACTCTGCGAGCGACTCTGCGTCTTCCCCGAACAGCTCATACAGCGTCTCCGGGTCGGTCTCCGTGTCGAACTCCATCTGTCTCTCTTTCACAATCTACAATGACGAAATCACAGAAGCCGAAGAAGTCAGGGTCCTGTGCCTCACTAGAAAGCGAACTCGGAGCCGGCATACCTCGAAGCTCGCAGCCTGGATGCGGGGCTCGATGTCGAAACGGTGCTGGAGAGCATGGTGCTTGATGATGGCTACTACGCGCGTGATGGGCGCGGTCGACGACGAGGACGAGGAGAAGGAGTTGTGCATGTGCTCGGCAGCGGGCGAGGTGACGGTGGGTTCTTCTTCATAATGGGGTTCGTCGGGGCCGAGTTCGCGATGAGGTGATTCCGGAGGGGGCGTCGAGGACATTTACTGTAGAAGAAGATGAAAGAAGGAATAGAATTTGAATGGGAAGAAAAAGAGAATGAATGTGGGATATATGTTATGTACGAAGAAATAAAGGAGCCAAGGCGTTGAAGTCGAGTTGAACGTTCAACTTTTGTGAAAGATACAAGCCAGCCGGCCTCTACCGCGACCCCGGACACCGATCACACGTCGATCGTGATCTGGCACTTATGTAATACAAAGCCCCTCTGACGTCGTCGTTCTGCTGAGGAATCTTCCAAAGGCCGTACTCAGCGGGAACGGTGTATTCGTACTCGGAGTGAGCTGGTCGTAAGAGGTGCACAACTGCCTCGAAGCTTGGCTGGAAGTAGGACTTGCAGCCACCATGGATACCACGTCCCGACACGTGTTGGCCTAACAACGCACTTTACCGACGTCACTTCCTTGAAAATGAAAATGAGCAAGTTCTGTGTGCACGCCCGGAATATCATTATGAGTGATGCCAATAGATATATATGCTAGGTTACATCGTATGTAATGCGCGGATTAAAATTGATATCGATACAGAGTTTCATGCCTGCAGCCATGCAGCTCATCTAAATAGAATAGTAAAATCATAGGCGACGACTATGAGCCCGCCCACCACTTGCCCACCTTCGCAGCGCTGTACCGCACGCTCTTCGTGATCCCTGCGCTCGCGATGCCCTTGATTGATTGCACCGTCGCAGGGTACCGCACGATCCGGCTCATCTCTGGAAGGAATAAGTAAGAAAGATGGACACATAAAAGCACAAGACGCACCCTCATTCAGCACCCCCGGCAGCCGCTCGTCTCCCGCCAACCGCACCCAATATGCACTCTCATCCGCCTCCAGCTCCCCCTCCGCCCCCTGGAGCCGCCGCGCATAATTGCTCTTCACCCCCACGAGCAAATGCGACGGCAGCTTCCTCAAATGCGCCGACCTTGCGCGCGCACCCACGTCCTGCTGTATCGTCTGCGCATGCTCGGGCCAATACACGCCCGGGAGGCCGACGACGAGGCGGTGGTACAGCTCCTTGAACTGCGCGCCCTGCTTGCGCACGATGTTGCCGACCTTGGCGCGGTTCTCGGCGGGGAGGAGCATGCGCGGGTCGCCCACGTACGAGATGCCTGCGATGCGCTCGAAGAGCGCGGTCTCGGAGAACTCCTCGGGGAGCGTGAGCAGCGCGGCGCGCACGGCGGAGGTGAGGTTCACCTGCTGCGTGAGCCGCACGCGCGCGTCGTCTTTGATGATGCGCAGGGGCTTGTGCATCCGCCCTGCGAGGTAGAGCGTGCGCCAGTTGAGCAGGTCGGAGCAGAGGTTGTCCACGGTTGTGACGCCGTATTTAATGGTCTGCACCAGTTAGTCAGCATGGCGAGGAACCGTGCGGGGAAAGCTGGACGCACCACACCGTTCATAGGCACATACGCATTGAACCACACCCCCGGGCCAATCTCCTCCACCCTCGACACATACGATGACCCCAGCAGCCTCGCATGTAGCGGATAATGGCCTGGAAACTGCTGCATATTAATCGAATGAAAGTGCGCAGGGTGCGTTACAGCAAACATAAAATCGAGCATCGGGCCCGCGGTGCCCCCCGCCTGGGGCGGCGTATATCCGTCCTGCTCAAAGACCCCCGAGCCATACGCAAACGCATACCGAATGGGGGCATCGAACTTGGCGACGATGGACTCGAGGAGCGCGCGGGTGGAGTTGGACACGGGCAGCAGCTGGTTGCGGCCGAAGGTGGGCGGGAGCTTTGGGAGCACCTGGTGGTTGTGCGGGACGGAGGGGCGCGGCTGGGGGTAGAGGCGCGACTTGGCGGTCTTTGCGGGGGGGTGCTTGGGCGGAGGGAGGTGGTGCGGGTCTGGAGAGGACGAGGAGACGGACTCGGTGGCGAGGGTGCGGATGAGGACGGCAGGGAGGGAGAGGGCGTGCGGGCTGCGGATGGCGGTGGGGAGCATGGTGAAAATATAGAGAGCGATGGGATGTATAGAAAGAGGGTAGAGGATGTAAAGCAGGGCGTATTCGGTGTGGGGTGAACGCTAAGCAAGCCTCTCGGCACGACCACTCCACGTGCACGTGACCCAACTCGGTACCCGCTATTTATAGCCACCGCATTTTCAACCCTCTCCGTTCGTCTTTGCGCCTATCATCTGCTCGAGACCACCCATAGCCTAGGAGGTTCTAAGCGCCAAATGTGTCCTCATGTACTGGGCTAATTACACTTCCCTTGACTATGGATATAATTTTCCATACCCCACCCCCGTTTCTCTATCGTCTGTCGATTCTCCTCCTGGAATACAATGTAAGTCTAGTTACTTTGGTATCTAAATATCGCACATCATAGCTGATTCAGAACTTTCCTTGTGGGAACATATGTTCCTCCTGAAGCATCGTGTAAAAGTGAGAAACTGAACGCGAGAACTTGGCCAGAACTGTATGCACATTCGTGACCCATACCGAATAGAGTACAGTCTTAGTATTGCGTTAAGATCCTGGGAACGGACAGAGATGTCGCACTAAACGGCACCGATAACATTCACACAGCGATAGGCTCGAGAATTCAATTCTGACGGTGATCTTCGGAGTCACTGTTATCCATCTCATCAGCTTGAGAAACAAATTCGAAGAATCTAGAATTGCCCCCATTTCAGCCATGCAGGCTGAGCTCATCGATGATGTACTTATTTAACAGCTGACACCAGCGACAGTAATAACTTGACGGTGCGTTAGGTTCATTCAAAGTGGGATAAATTCACAAAGTTAATCTCCGAGAATTCGAAGCAGCATAAAAAATGGTGAGGCCTAGAACAGGGTTAACGTGAACGAGGCTGGGACGGTGGATCGAAATATGTTCAGTCCACGAAATTTCCGGCCAATCTGCTTCTCCGGCGCTGTTAGCTGTCCCGCTAAAAATCCTTGAGTCGAGGATTTAATTAATTATCACTGATTTTAATCGAGTCATGCCTGTGCCAGCCCATGACTTCGGGTATCCAAAGCATACAGTACCACCTATTGGTTAAAGTTTTAGCGATGAAAAGAAAGTCTCCGAATCCTCGGCGCCAGTTTTATCGACTTCTCCGTTGTCCGTGTGCCACAGCTCCAAGTTCATCATCCCAGCGGCATCGTAGAAAGCATTATCTTCCAATCATATCGTCTTCAATATAAATAAGTCATCTTCTCGAGTTCTAATGAGTGCCAAATAAATAAAAAAGAATACGCAACACCGAACCGCCTGACAAGTCTGAAATCCTTCAGCTTTCCTCAGTTCAAAAAACGCGTCATGTATGCATCTACTTTGCATCTACCATGCCAAGATAGGATAGATCTATCGTGAATCGAGGTCGTGCAGTGGTAAATAGCTGAACTTGATTAATTATTCTACCTTCTGCAGAGACTTTTTTATACCACAGTATTCTAGTATTCTAGTTAGCTACAGAATTTATCTACTGAGTCAATGCTTGCTAAGCCCTAACAGTATTACTAAACTATTACTAAGCTCGAACTGTCCTTGTTCTGGCAACTTCCTGTATGCACCGGATTGACTTCCAACAGATCTTGATCCAGTCCTGAGGCCTGATCGTAGACTCGGGTGAGTGTAACGTGACGAATTATGCCCCAAGTGCAAAGTTGAAACTTTATTTACGGATGGTTGGCTGGAGGTCCCAATCGCAACAGAGCACGCTAATTGACTTGTCGACGATCATCGAATTTGCGTTTTGCCTTTCCATAACACTGTCACTGCCAGACTTGATTGAAGCTATGTAATCGCAGCTGGACATGCCCATTCAACTCCGCAGTTTCTTGCCTTCTCGTATATTCCACTTCTCGAAAATTCTAGGCTCAAGCCTATCCCAGGCGCGTAGCAAGCCCCAGTACTTTCTCCACATCTTCGCCTTATTGAGGAGATCAGCGCAATGCCTGTATGTGGTAGGACTCACGGTTGATGCAATTGCTTTACTCCCTTTAGCTTTGCATCCTGAGCGATCCACGTTAACAAACAGAGACGAGCGATAAATGGACGGTGGAGTGAATGTGGACGAGTGGAAGGGCAGAATGCTTGGAGATCACGAGAGGGTAGAGTGCTAATAAGTGGGCGGTGAGAATTAGTATCGGAGCATACAGGAAATTTCTGGATACTTCACGGAGATTACGACAACGAATAATAAATAGAACCCACCTTGCTCAAAGCGTGTACCGGTAAGATACGCTAGGTATAAGTAGCATCCCATGGTCCTCGTATCTCTCTGTACCCCCTTCCCCAAGAATTCATCTGTTATGTCTTTCGTGAGTCCTATGTCGTATACAAAAGCAGAAACAATATTTATCTCACCCACGGGACCCCATGTAGCTTTAGTAGCGGCCAGATACTACTCATGGATAGCCAGCTCTTCCCCGCCGAAACGTACGAGTCGTTCCCATCGGCCACGGTGGACTACGACTACCAGGTAAAATATGACTATCAAGAGCTCCAATGTAGGGACTAATTACAAGTAGCTCAGCCCGCAGCATAATTTCTTCAGGATGCTGAACGAGGAGGGGCTGGACATACAGATGCCGCCCACGCCGACGGTCAGTGCGGACATCACCTGTTTAGAGCGATGAAGTAACCTAACTTGCACCCGTATTTACCTTGTTTCGGCGCCGGTAAAGCAGTCAAATAGCGCGTCCCCGCCCACTAACGTTCCTGAGGACGACGGTTCGGAGAAAAGCACGATCGTCTCCGTGTCCACAGTATTCCACCCCGGCGCGCACGCAGCTCCTCCAGACCTACTCCTCTCCTCGTCCGATTCCGTCCTGTTCTATGTGCACATACACACGATCCGACAAGCCGCCCCTCGCGCCTTCAGCCTCGATGCGCCAATCAAGTTCACCAACGGCATCGTCCCCATCCCCGAGCCTTCCGAGGTCCTCAATGTCATCCTGCACATGCTCTACGGCACTCCCTGTGCGGTGCACTCGCCCACATTCGACACGCTCGCTACAGCGGTGGACTGCATGCCCACACACGGCATCGTACCGAGTGCGCACATCCGCCCGGGGACTCCGCTGTACGCGCTGCTGCTCTCCCATGCGCCGCTAGTCCCGCTGAAGCTGTACACACTCGCCGCGCACCACTCCCTGGAGGATCTAGCGGTAACAACATCGTCTCATCTCCTAACGTTCTCCCTCGCGAGCACCTCGGAAGAAGCAGCAATACGCATGGGCGCGTCCTACCTCCGGCGACTGATGCTCCTGCATGTGCACCGGTTTGATGCACTGCGGCGCATCCTCCTGCCCCCGCCGCTCCCACACCCTGCGACACGAAAATGCACGTTTGAGGACCAGAAGAAGCTTACGCGCGCGTGGGCACTGGCAGCGGCGTATTTTTCGTGGGACGCGCGTTCTGGTTAGTGACGTTTTTTGTACGTTGGTTGACGCTGAATCAAGTTTTAGACTTGTCGACACATAGTATGCAGAGCGCGTTGAGGCCAATGATGGACCATTTGGAGTGCGAAATGTGTTTGGAAGGGCTGAATAATAGGATTAAGGTTGTTATTGTTCAGTGGACTGCTGTGGAAGTGAGTGTCATTAATCATCGAGAACTTGATGAAGGTTACTTACGAGGCTCTAGCGCACAATCTGACGACCAACCATGAAGACAATAAATGTCTGTCTCGAATCTCATGCTTGCATTTCAAAACGGAGTCTGATTGGACTCCGACTGTATTTCTTCCTGAAAAAAATTCCGAGTTAGCCTTGCGTCATACGCTACAGAGATCCGCAAAAAATTGTACATCTATTGCACTGCTCAAGCTCCTCACCTTTATGATAACCTCAGGCTTTCAGTAAATCCTATTTCTTATATCTCACTTTGCATTAGTATTCTTGTGCAGTTGCTGTGTCACACGTTGCGAGGATGCATACCTGGGATCTTGAGGTAAGTGCATCCTGGAAGGGTATGTTGAAGCTCACACTCATGGTCGTTCCGTCTACCCTAGTATGGGATCGATAGGAATGGCTATACATCTATCATATGCATGTGGGATGAGCAGATGTAGTGCGTAATTGGGGGAAATGGAGAGCGTACGTGGAAATTGCGGGCTTTCGGGGTTGCACGGAGATTTAACGTTCGTTCTATAGGACTTCAGATGGACAATGGTGATCTCAGACCAATATAATGGTCATGGATTTCCAGGTGTATGATGTTAGACATCAGGGTCAACAAAAATACAAATGTCCTGCAAATTTGCACGCGGAGCAAAGTGCGTAATTCCACCCTAGGAGGGGGAGGAGAGATGTTGAAGAAGGGAAAATATTTCAAGCGACAGGGAAAAGAGATTGGTGGCAGAGTTGAAATACTTTAGAGGATCGCATTCTCGCTGCTGACCTTCTTGACGTAAAGATAGTGCTCGCGAAGCCGGAAATCTATAGCGCTTCTCAGCCAAGTGAGGCAAGACAAACACGTAGCCCACACTGAGCTTAGCACTTCGCCACCGGGTGCTATGCAGTAGGAAGAAATTGAGAAGAGACTTTATGACGGAGTTACATTTCCTGGAGACGTAGCCGGACTCTAGACGTGCAGCTTTGTGGTCTTCTGTGGAAAGCGTAAAAGAAAAAATATGGTCGCCCGATCGATGGAGACAGGCTTGCACAGTAGCTACGAACGCAGGGCCTTCAGGAGTCATTTCGTCCTTCAGTGGATCCCGCTGTATGTCCATCGATGCCCACAAGGCCTGCAACGATAAGGCAAGAGACCTCCAATAACGGTTCATCTGCGCCAATGGGGGAAAGCAAATCTCGCGGTTGTAAAATTTCACAGCCGGGTGGGAATATAGGAAGATTTCCATGAGGATGCCGACGGGAAGGTCATGTATTTGTTCAAGACAGCTGCAGGAAAACTTGGGAATTTCGACTTCCACTAGCAGCTTCCAATTGTTCAAAGTGTCGATATGATTAGACATGTGTATGAGCACTTAAATCGAAAGTTGTCGAGCACGTAGAAACAGTGCACATACCCAGGTCCTATTACTCTCGAAGACATTGTGGAGGCTGCAGACAGAAAGTATACGTTGGCTGAGCTTGGGCTGTAACAGAAGAAATATAAGAGAGAGTCACTGCCTTTATCAGGAAGATCATCGACTGTGGCGACCATACGCGAGGCTCAGCACACTATTAGGTATAAAGGGGTAGTTATCGACTGATTAACATTGTTACGGAGAATAATTGAAGTCTCAGATACCGAAGTCGAATTGCGGGAGGGAACACGTCAGGAGTATATGATATCCCAGCTATAGAGACATGCTCTAAGGATTTGAAATCACGAAAGAAAGCATGAGCAGAGCTGATACTCGAGGGTATACCCTGTATTGAAGGATATGAGAAGAGAGTCTGATGCCAATCCCGAAGACGACGTTTTCATGAAAGGTTTACTTCCCCAAGGCATTCGATTATCCCGTGAAAGATATCTTTACCCTCTTCCGTGCCGCATTACCGAGCAGCACACTGACGCGAGGGTCATCTCGGGCCCCTGCGCGTGAGCTCTGCTCGCGCAATATCCATTATGTTATGGATCTTCACCTTCCGATGGCCAAATGAGAATGCAAAGAACAATACCTCCCAATCCGGGGGTATCACAACTCCAGGATACGATCTCCTCTGCAGCCTCAAGATCTCGGATAGGCGGCGGTTCATTGTACTCGTCCTCATTGACATGTTCCGCATCCACGTTCATGGCAGGAACCATCTTAAAACGTGTCCGAGAGACGACAGGAATACCAGTCAAAAGTCGTAACACGGAACCGACCGAAGCAATGGCGATGGTAAAAGCTTTGAGAGGAGAGGATGAGCGCTGAAGGACAGAAAGGACGGAGTCGATCATTTCCAGTTTGTCGTGGACTACCTTCGACCAGGTTGTACCAATCACGGAAATCTGCTCTGCCTTCGAGACGGTCAAATTAACGAGGGATATCGGAATATACTCCACAATAGAATCGATATATAGGGATGTCAAGTTACGCAATGTGATTGGCCACATGAATGTGGAAGATGCGCTCATGTTGTAGATGAAGTTCAGCTGCACGAGATTAGGCATATTGGATGGGTCGAAATATTCATCTTTGCTATTGCGAATGGATGTGTAATAAGTGATGTCGCTCCCACGTAAAGAGAACTCCGGGGGAAGGATAAAGTTTTCAAGAGACAACGAAACCAGGTCTTTGGCGGCATTATGTATGAGAAGTGCACTTCGAGTTTGATATCCTGCCAACGGTGACAGTGCTCCAGAAGAAGGGAGGAGACGACGGGGTTGGGGATGGAAGATACCATGTGAATGAACGTGGGGTGCGGAGCCCTTCCATCGACGCTCTCTTCAAACGTGCAGGGACTATTATCTGCTGCAAGGGTGAATGAAAGCGGGCGTTTTCCCAAGCGGTAAAGACGAGTTTCTAATGCAGTTATCAGCGCTGCGCCCTCGAGAGTAATCACACCATCACGAGCATCCCGCCTTATGGAAAGCTGCGACCAAATGTTCTGTTGGGAACAAAATAAACGCCTGAAGGTATGGTTCAGCTGAAATATGGCAGGGGGCGTGAAAGAGGTGCCGTTGTGGAATTCAATGATCTGAAGCCACACGTGGAGGAAGATTTCGAGATGGGAAGGAGAGGTTGTGACTCATGTAAACCGACAGTCTGCCCGACCTCTTTCTGAGTTTTGAGTGGCTCTTTGTTGTGGCTCGAGTGACATTTCTTGTAAGTATCATAAGTCGTTCAGGTTTTGGCACTGGGCAGTCCAGTCAGGATGCGTTGTCAACGGTCATGCTCACCATTACGACCATTCTGTGCTGAGAGTCCCCTTGCGGCCGAGGGCATATACCCTCTAGCATACCAGAACGATGGTAGTAAGGGAGCGGAGATGGTGCCATCGGGAGGAGAGAGGGGGCGTACAGCTGAAGTTGGCCGCGGCGGTTGACGGTGCAAGACTCCATAGTCCCAGCCTTAGGTTAGCTTAAGGCGCGTCTGAGATGGGCGGCGAAGATGGGAAGACAGGGAGGAAATACAATCTTCTGCACTGGAGAGATTGGGCGACATGACTTGACTGAGCTTGATGGTCATGAGGTCATGAAGAAACAGCTCCCCAGGGCACATATGCCATCGGGGTGATCGGGCCGCTCGCAAATTCCGCGTCAGTTCGAAACTCGATGTCTTAGATCTTAACTCTTGACTCTTTCCTTACTCTATTCTGTTTCATTCCTAAGCCTCGTTTAATCTCCATCTCCCCACTGTCCCTAGTCTCCATTTCACAATGTCGAGGAGGGCCACTAAGTCACTGTGCGTACAATATTTCTCACTCATTTCCAATATCTCATTGCCATTCCAGTGCACGGAAAAAGAAAGAGGAACATAGTCTCGAGACACAACTGAACGACTTATACAGCGGCTCTCTTGGGCCAGTATACCGCCTTCCCAACGAGATCCTCGCTCAAATATTTCTTCTTTGCTATCCAACCATCGAATTCCGCGGCCGCATCTCCTTCCCCGCAGTGTTGCAGGTGAACTGCCGCTGGAGATCTTTTGCGAGCTCTTTTCGACCCCTATGGTCCCATTTGTTCATAAAATGGGATGACGACGATAGAAAGATCACTCCCAAAGGCGCGCATTTTATAGCGGCAGTGAGGACGTGCCTTCGTCACTCGGGCAAGCTGCCACTTTCATTCACCTTCTCAAGAGATAAACTGTGCTCGCCTAGAGTGCAAGATCCGAACGCTTGGGGCTCTGCACCATCATCCAGCTTTGTCGTCCATGCTCTCATCGGGCTCTTTCTAAATCATCACCGCCGCTGGCAAGACGTCACGCTCCATGTAGACTTCAGATCTGTACTATTCCGCTTGATCTCTTCCCTCGATAACCAATTCCCGATATTGCATGCGTTGTCTTTATACAAATGCACAAATTGCACCATTTATCAATTCACACAAGATCCCTTGAATAACTTTAACTCCGCTAAAAATCTCACTTCTCTATCACTCCGGAATTTTTCACTCCCAAATGATCCCTTTTCTTCACCTTGGCGTCAAATTACACATTTTTCGTCTTTTAACAATACGGGCCTCTGTTCCTTGCTACCAAAAATGCCTGGTCTTACTCAGCTGAAGATCTACATCAACTCCTCAGAAGTTGGACTCCCGGTACAAAACATGATGTTGGACAAAGTGACATCTCTCCACCTTGATGGTACTAGAGACTCCACTGCAAACCATCTCAACGTTCTGAAGGTGCCCAGACTGGAAAATCTGTTCATAAACGGTGCTTCCTTAGGCCCGGGGCCGGACTTCGAACCACGGATGATCAACGCCCTTCTCTCTTTCCTTCGCCGCTCCTCGTGTCCCCTTACCACTCTTACCATGGCTCATATATCGCCCACAGCTATCATTCAACTTCTTGATGCTATTCCGGGGATCTGCAGCATTCATTTCAAGCATCTCTATGGTATGGGGTACCATGCACCGGAGCCGGAGGCCGCAGTGGAGCTCGAAACGTTGATCTGCGCGGGCGTTTGTTCGTCGAAAGTTCACTTTTGTGTTATCATTGATCCAGTGGAGGACGGCGATGCCTCTGGATTCATTGACCAAGTGCGACACATATTGTTTCCAGCGAATACAGGACTTTGAAGTTACACATTGTTGGGGAGAAGCATCAGACATTGGTATCTACATTGATTCTGAAGATTGATCATGTCATGGGCCGACACTGCTTAAGTTGTATGGAACGATGGGCTTCCGGGACATTATCACTTATATACCTGGTGCTAATATATGCTAGGTACTCAGAGATGGTGTAGAAACTTTACAGAACATGAGGATTTTGGATGAAGCACGACACATAACGGCGTACCTCGTCACTGGGCCAGTCGGACCGATCACGTCTGCGTGCAAAATCAACTTCGAAATCAACGCGAGGCACTTCGAAATTTCCAACTTACTTCAACCCGACTACCTACTCGTCGTTGCCACCCTCTCATCTCCCACCATGTCGACAGAGCCAACTACTACCTTGTGCGTGTATGTTTCTCTCTTGCTATTGTAACTAGCTGCTGAAGGATTTCGCAGAACGGATAATGACTCCTCTACACCACCGGTCTATGATCTGCCTTTCGACGCTCTTGCTCAAATTTTCCTGGAGCCATTCCTGGTTTGGGATTGGGTGCGCCTGAGCCAGGGGAGGGGTTCTATGTTGTGAGCAACAGCGCCGACTATCCGCCGGTGGTTCATTTTAGTGACTTCGTCGAGTCAGAGGAAACGGAAGGGGAGGAGCTATTAGCAACCTGCGAAATATGTATTTCGGTGAGCATACAGATGTTGAAGTCTGAGAACTGCATGATATTATTCTTGTGCGCCGTCGATTCACTTCTTGTGCCTATTGTTCACGGTCCACCAAGTGCTTCCCTGTAATACTTTGATTTGAAGCAACTTGTCATAGTGCCGCGTAGTATCATTTCTGTATAGTCAAGTTATTAGCATCGGTATAGCATGTAACATTCGACGTCAGGTTATTGATATTGCTTGACTGACTTGATAGCCATATCCTGTACATGTCTTCATGAATGTAAGAAGGAATTGCTAGCAATCTTGATTCTTTGTCGTTTTATGTCACGAATCACGATATGTGATATCTAGAAGGGTAATGGCATTTATCCGCACACAAACAAATCCCAAAAGATGCTGCTTTGGTATCCTTCACCAACCATCTCAATGTCCAAATAGCGCTGAGACTGTTTCAAACTGACTCGACGCTGGCTCGCAGCTTTGCGGATCTTCAAACATTTGTAGGTATCGACTAAGGCGCAAAAATGATTAGCAAGGTATATTGCAAGTGATTCAATACCTACGTCTGCAGACACCGCAGCTCCCGTAACTCCTTGAAAGATCTCTGGATCCAGCACTGCCGAATAATATCTCGCGGGAAACAGCTTTTCTCGATCGCATTCATCACCTGACGGATTATCACGTCGCATAGCCCAGGAGTATCAGATGTCACAACTGCAACAATGATATTGAGTATTATACCGAGTTTTCCAGGTCGCATGTCGGGTGAATGGTGCAAGTCTATTGTCGAGAAGATGAGGAGAAAGTGATGAGCGAGAGCGTGACGGCTCTACTTACAAAATCACATTACTTGCTCTGGCACACGTTTAGGCCCGGAAAGAAACACACCTCGTCCAGTGACGATACGCGAAGCCTCTGGGATCGTCTAAGACGTCGCAGCTGGTCACATAGAAGACGAATCGTCCCACAAGCTGTATGTACTTGAACCACTGCTACAATCCTGAAAACAGCATATCGGAATTAACCTGGTTCCCACCAGCATTGAACCGAGTCTGTGCGATATTGAGTTGCGTGACAGTGTCCTGGCCCCGCCGGGTATGGGCGCGACTGAGGGCGGGTATGGATGCGCCCTAGGAAGAGGCTGCTCCCCCTCCGCGTTTTCATTGTCCCGCACTTGCGGCGTGCCTCCAGCCTACCCACAGCCATCGCTCTCGACATTCCGAACCCGACCTGCCGTCCCTGTGCGCTAAATAAGTCCCTCATAGCAAAGGTCGCCTTCTCCGCCTGGAAGAAATTGTACACCGGGGGCACAGACAGAGAGAGCGAGAGCTGCGAGTCGGTTTCCCTTGCAGTGTTGGGGTGGAGTCCAGGTATTTCTGGGATGGTGGTGCAAGTGCCATGGGAGACGATGTGGGTTGTAGAGGATAGGCTTGGGGAGAGGCGTCTTCTGGATCGTCTTCGAGTTGCTGCTCGGCACGAGGATGATAGCGTTTTCGGCGCCTGCGGAGGAAGTACCACCAGAAGCCCCCGGCGATGAGTACACTGAGGGTGAGGCCAATTATTGCACCCAGTATTGGTCGGATGTGGAGGTAGTTGGGGTGGTGGGGTTGGTTGGCGAGGTTGGGGAAGCCGATATGCTGGTCGTACTAGATGCGGATACGGAGCCGGGGACGGTATTTCCTTGTCCGTCTTGTGTAGTACATCTACCCTTTAAACCGCAAACAAGTCACTAAATAAGGAGCAAAACGACCGTTGACGACGTACATGAACCTAATCAACTCAACACACCCATAACTACCCTCCACTTCCCGGACATTAACTACATGCTCCCTATCCTCCAACTGCCCTCGCAAGAAAATAACCGTATCGCAAGGCAATGTATGGGTGAACTTCCCGTCGGGGGCGTTGTCAAGCTCGACGCTGGTCGTGGGGCCGTTGTCGATGCTCACGGTCACGACTATTCCGGTGCCGAGAGTCCCTCCACGGCCGAGGGCGTAGACCGTCGAGTCTGTGGCAATTATATGGGAGACGTGGTGGTGCTATAGAGAGAGGAACGTACCAGTGAAGTTGAACGACGCGCCGCGGTTGACGGTCCATGTTTCAGCACCCCATGTTCCGCGGTCCTAGCCTTTGGTTAGCCTATAATGCGTCTGCATGGTGAGATGGTCGGCGAAGGTGAGGAGAAAGGGAGAAAACGCACTTGATGGAGTGGTCGTTAATCTCGGCGGGGACGTTGGTGAGTGCTTGGGCTTTCCGGATGGCGAAGAGAATCAAGGGCCACGGAATAGCGCCAGACATGGCTGGAAGAGGGTTATGCGGGAGCCAATATCCATGCCCGTGCACCGGAGAGAGAGAGAAGCTTTGTGAGCGGGGAATGCGATTTGCCCCCAGGCTTCTTTATGTAGCCTAGACCAGGGGTAGCATTTCCCGATACCGTCGCGGCCGTCTCAGCCCACCGTCGCGGGAGCTTCAAGGTTGACATGCCACAGAGCATGAGACCTTGGATGGGCGAGATGGCTAGACGTGGGGACACGAAGCTAGCGCCAGTGCACCGAGTGGCTGATTTGAATTCTTTGCAGTGGTCCAGGTGTGTGTTGGTCGCCCAGATAGTAAAGTTCAGGTAAGTGTCAGTGTTGCCTTAGATGGATGGAGTACAAAGGAAGGTAGCAGGATTATAGGGTACGCATCAGCTTGGTTGAGGTGCTTGGGAAACCAGAGCAAGGCAGGCTCAAGCAAGGACTTGTTAAACTCCTGACATGCGTTCAGTGTCAAATCTGCTAGATATATCTTCCACTTGGGTGCCTTTACAGGGAAATATAGTCCAAGTTCGCTGCGTTGGAGGAAGACGAAGTGGCTGTCCCGAACGACGCGGAAACCTCGAGGCGACTTGTGCAGAAGTGTGGCGGTGATGACACCGCGGCTGCGTGAGGCTATCGAGAGCACATTCTGGCGTAGTCCTTCAGAGTAGCCTGTCGACGTCTTGTCATAATTGCTTTTAGGTGTGCGGCCAGGCACAGTGGGCGTTGAGAGCAAGACCGATGCGGCCCGGTTGCCTGAAGATAAAGAGGCCAAAAATAGGCGCAACGCCGAACGGATTTCCGTTGGAATCATTGCCAACTCATGCCGACGTGTAACTGAGCTCGTATTGCTCCTCGACGACTGACATTCGTATTTATCCAGGACACCAGGAATACTTGATTGTATACTTGACTGTATACTTCGTACTGCGGGCTTGATACCAGAATACCCAGGGCGACATGCACGCAACGCTCGCCGTGGCATTCGTGGCAGCTCTTCTCTTCGCGTCCCCCGCCTTGGCTGCCCCGTCGTCCCCATACGACCCCTTCCGCGCCATTGCCCTCCAAGTGCCCAAGCCGCCCGAACAGCCCATCTGCTGCCTCAAGCCCCTCCCGCCACTCGACCCCGTCCCGGACGACATCCTCCTCTCCTTCGAGGAATGGAAGGCCAAGCAGAGCGCCGTCCACGCCCCGGATCCCGCCAGCCCAGGCAGCACGAATGACTCTGCCGCCCCCCCAGTGGACAATACATCATCTATCCCAACTACTCCCCAGGTCGCGCACCCCCCAAGCACAGCGGACATCCCCTCCGCGGCCCTCGCCCCGCCCCAAACCGAGCCCATCTCGCCGCACTTCCGCGTCCCCCTCACCGACCGGTTCAACTACGCCAACCTCGACTGCTCCGCACGTGTGCACCTGTCGCACCGCGCCGCCAAGTCCCCTGCGTCCATCCTGTCGAGCAAGAAGGACCGGTACATGCTCTCCCCGTGTACAGGCAAGGGCAAGGGCAAGGGCCGCGACGAGCCACAGTTCGTTGTGGTTGAGCTATGCGACGATATCCGCATCGACACGGTGCAGCTCGCGAACTTTGAGTTCTTCAGTGGGATATTCAAGGACTTCACGGTGAGCGTTGCGAAGACGTATTCGACCGACCTGGATGGGTGGACTGTAGTTGGAACCTACAGAGCAAAGAACATCCGCGGTGTGCAGGTGCGTCCCATTCCATCCCTTAACCCCATTGCCTTCTAACCCCTCCCGTACCCAAACCCAGTCCTTCCACCCCCCGCTCTCGCTGCTCGACTTCTACCGCTACCTGCGCATCGACTTCCACTCGCACTACGGGAACGAATACTATTGCCCCGTGTCCCTCCTGCGCGTGTACGGTCTCACGCACCTCGAGCAGTGGAAGTGGGATATCTGGGAGGCGGAGAGTCGCGCTAAGGCCGAGGAGAGGTGGAGGGAGACGCCGAAGGTTTTGGTGAAGGAGGTGGAGGGGGTGGAGGAGGAGCAGGACAGAAAAGCGGTTGAGGTATCGGCGTCGATGCCTCCTCCTGTACCTACATCCGTCCAGGCGACCGTCACCTCAAGCCAGCACCCTGCCGCCGCAGACACCACCACTGCCACCGCCACGCCTGCAGAGGAAGTCAAGACACACTCGACCGACACATACGTGTCCTCGTCCCCTGGAACCACGGGGGCAGATATCCAGAGTCCCTCGGTGGCTGGGACAACAACATCGCAGGAGTCGGAACCGACGCCTCTTCTGAAGGCGGAGGGGGAGGAGGATCCTGCAGGTAGTTTGAATTCGAGTGCGAGTGTGGATTCGAGCTCTGCTTCTGTGGATGGGAATGTTCAAGTAACTACTGCATCGGAGATGGATACAGCGACGAAAACCGCTGTTCCCAGCACATCTCCATCCCATTCCTCCACCTCCGCTGCTACTTATTCTTCTGCTCCACCCCCATCTGCCGCCGCCACTTCGTCCTCCGCACCCGCATCCTCCGCACCCGCCTCGTCTTTGTCCTCCCAAAAAGGCAGCGCCTCTCCCTCGTCAGCATCACCCACCGCGTCTTCCCAACAACAACCTCCCTCCTCCGCCTCTCCCTCCGCCTCCCCCTCTACCATCCCCTCCCCCCCATCAATCATCTACGTCCCGCCCCTCTCCCCCCCTCCCTCCCCTTCCCCGCCCTCGCCCCCGCCGCCCTCCTCCCCCCCGACTCCCGAAACACCCAAGTACCGCGCCCCCCCAGGCGGCGAATCCATCTACAGCACGATCATGAACCGTCTCACCGCGCTGGAGACGAACCATACCCTGTTTGCGAGGTACATTGAGCAGCAGAATAGCGCGATAAGGGAGGTCATTAGGCGGGTGGGGGAGGATGTTGGGCGGTTGGAGGGGATTGTGAGTGTGTTTTTTCTTTTTGCAATTTGAGTTTTTGCCTTTTGGTGGTCGATGTGCTTTTCTTGGATTTTTGACTTGAGAGGTCATTGGTGCTTTGTTGTTTTTCTGCTATTACTACAACTTCTAAGTGGCCATGTGCTGATTAGATTTTATCGTAACGTTCATAGGGCCGCGCGCACGCGCAGATGTATCAGCGCAACGCGCACGACTGGGAAAAGCAGCGCAAGCAGCTGCAGTCCGAATACGGGCTCCTCATGGACCGGATCGACTATCTCTCCGAGGAGGTATGCCTTCCCTCCCCCTCCCCCTCCCCCTCCTCAAAAAAACCCCACTGACATCCCCCAGATCATACTCGAAAAACGCCTCGGCATCGCGCAGCTCCTCCTCCTCCTCGCTGTGCTCGTGTTCATGGGCCTCACGCGTGGGTCGCGCGGGGAGTATACCACTAGCGTGAGCCCCCCTGTGAGGACTGTAAGGGAATGGGGGAGGAGGCATTTGAGCTTTAATGGGGAGTGGGGGAGGAGGTTTGGGAGGCGGAGTGTGGATGATACGCCGGTGGGGAAGGGGGGTGGGAATGCGGGTGGAGATGGGAAGGAGGAGGAGAGGAGACCGAAGATGGTGTCGGCGAAGAGCTATCCGGTCTCTGCTGGTTTGGGTGAGTGTTTCTCTCCTCGTAATGTTTTTTTGTGGAGCTGACTTCGACTTTCGTTTGTCCAGGCGACCGCGTATCCTTCCCTACGCGAGACAACCAAGAAACATGGCTCAAACCCCCACTCGAAGCCATTTCCCTCAACACCCCTGCCACCCCTCGCTCTAGCACCGCCAACCGCACACGCACGCGTACCATCTCCGGCTCCTCCTCGCAGCGCACCCCGTCCTCCCGCCGCCGTGGGGGCGGGGGCGCCACACAACTTCAACTTCTCCGCCCCGCCACCCCTACGCGCGCAGCGACATCTACGTTTGTGGTACGCCCCCCCGTACTGCTGCAGCGCTCCAACTCGCATGGCGCGCCGCCCGTGTGGCTCGGCGCCGTCCCGAAGAGCGCGAAGAAGTGGGCGCGGACGGCGCATCTGCATGAGGTGCGCGGCGGGGGGCCTCTGCAGCCACCAGCAAGTGCGGGTGCGAATGTAGGAAGGGGGGCACGGAAGGACAGCAGCCCCCTGCGTGGTGAGAGTGATGTGCGCGTGGGGGAGTGGGCGGCGTGGGGGGACGAGAATAGGGAGGTGTTCTCTGCAATGCCGCTGGGGGGTGGGCACCGCGCGTGGGGGAACGCGAAGGGTAAAGGCCGCGTTGTAGAGGGTGTCGTAGCACCGTATGGGAATGGCAGGGTCGTGCCTGCGAATAGGGACGAGGGCGAAGGCGACCCATGGGAGGACACGGACAGCGTGGGCGGGTCAGAGGAGGATTTTATGAACTCGCACAGTAATATCATATAGTCTATTTTGGTTCAACGGATTTGTCCATTTTCTCTCTCTCAAAGCATACGAACGTAGTTACTGGCATTGCAACATCACTTAACTTTATATTTCTGCACATACGACATAGTTTCTTCATTACGGATGCAACATATATCAACTCGATTTAACTTGTTTTCTCGATGGTTGACGTGATGCCTGGGTGATGATTATCATATAGCTCTCAAGGCGAGGCACGACATGTCAAGGATAGGTGACCGTCTTCACGCAACTCTCAAAGACAACCAGCTCCACGAACCGCTTTGCACTATAATCGCACACATTCAATGCACGTCAAAATAGGAGGAGGGCCAGTAATCCCATAAGGACGAGCGCGCAATATACTGCGAAAGCCATCGAAAAGCTACGAAAAGAGCCATTAACAAAAAAAAATGCTAAAAAAGTAAAATCACCACTGACCCTCTTCGTATCTTCCTTTCGGAGGAAGGGAAAACATAAATATGTCGACAGGCCGAGTACCATTCAGAAGGCCCTAGAAGCACCAGCCACGGAATAAGATTAGTGTATGTCGAGTAAAGCTACAACGGCACACACACACCACTTTGGTGATCTTGTGTTCCAATCCTAGATGACGAATGTGATCTTCCTTATCTTCAGTACTACCTGCTTCAGGCGGATTGATGAAGAGTACGAAGAGCGGGGCCGTCGATAGTATCTCCTCATTCGACAATATTTGCTCCAGCTCCGCCTTGCACTGCAGCAAATCTTCCTTTTCAGATGGAACCAGGAAGACGATACCATCATGCCCGGGAAGATAGTTCCTTAAGAAATCTTGGCGGCCTAGGTGAACAGGCATAAGTGAGTTGATGCTGGGTGCCTGGAATTGAGGAGATATGGTACACACATCCTTCATTTGCGCTAGGAATAACAGCCGTAATGCTGACGGCTTTGGTGAGAGTAATGTCCTCCACAGAAGCTGCGTGACGAAAAAGACGGTTCAATAAGAGTAAAAGATGATGAATGTGCGCTTCTGACATACTTGGGTGAATGGAAGATCTTTGCGGTTCAAATTGGCCGGTCCTCATGAGGTGTACAAGGGTCTATCCCATCTGAACTTGAGAATATGTCTTCGTTTCACTGAAACCACCTACAGTTGCATCATCGACATCAGGCCCAACAAACGCTGGTTTCCAGATCCTCAGAATGCATCATCGTTTTTTAGTGCATGAATGGAGTGCTCACCGACTCTTGCTGGCTGAAAGAACCGGTCGAAGAAAGGCACCCAATACACGATCCGGTGAAGAAAGCAGCTAAGGATGAAGATAATGCCCCACATTGCACATCGTTTCCACTAAAACTTCTAGTAGTGATGGGCTGTGCTTGGAAATTGGGAGCGGGCGGCGTTCCGTGCTGGGCAACTGATGTAGTCGTAGGCACATTCGTTTAGTTCTTTGGTGATCACCACCGATGCTGAGAGAAGGGTAGTAACAAGTTTGGATACCAAGTAAAAAGTCACTTCAAGGCATAATATGCCCGGAGTATACTGCATGACACACGTAAACCAGAGCCTTAAACTCTTTCACGCATGAGAGTAAAGCACAGATGCAAGTAAGATTCCTTGAGTGCTGCCGAATGAGCGACGTTCAAACATTCAGTACACTTCAACGTCGACATCGGAGTCACAAAGGGAGACATTGGGGAAACCCAAAATTCGGCCCGGATGCCGGCGACTATTAGTATTTACTTGTATTTAAATCGAAACATTTCGATAAACAAATGAGAAACTCCGACGCCCGGGCCGCCTCAAGGCTCAAGCCGTCACGAAATAATAATCTTCCACATCACTGCATGCGGTTTAATTTAGAAAGTTGTCGAGTCCGAATGCTACTTACCTAGTCATTCTTAAACATTAATACCTCTTACTCCACAGAAGTAACTTTCATTTTCCAAGGGCCAGATATCATTTGATCTTTGTATGCGATTTCCTCGGAAGTGGAGTTGTCATCCACCGTATTCTCAGGCTTTTCCCTCGACATGATGAATCGACAGAGAAGTGACACAAGTATGCATGAGTAACAGGAGCACAATCTACAGATCTTGAGACGTGATCCGCGGCCTTCAGTACGAGTTGCAGGTAACAGTTGGTAGAATACTAAAAAATCCTTCGCAGGTTGCTGAATACGGTCCGATTCTTAAAAAAGATTCTGCTTGACTGCTTAACTTTGAACAGCGCCCACTTGAAATCGCCGGACTGCAACGGACCTTGAACGGACGAGCACGCCATAAGCAATGATGTTAGCGTCGATCGTTCCCCGTATCACTAATTTAAGGCTCGGCACTCCGAATATCCAAGCTTCATACATTGCATCCGTACATTAAATATTACAACTTGGGCCAGGCGATTCTCTACCCCTACGAAGTGACTGATTATCTTCTATATAGACGGATCTGGGATATATTTCCTTGCCCAGGCAGCTGTAGTCTTAGAAGCATTAAGCAAAGCATCCAAGGGCTCGAACTTCCACGATGCTAGTGCCGAGTCGGTGCTGACTTCTGTCATAGGTGAGTATATAGATAATGCCGCTAACGAGAGATAGGTGTGATATGGGTCTGAGATAGCACGGTGAGAAAATATATTGAAGGGGTAGCACAACACGTACCAGGGTGCTCGCCGGGCGCTTTGGCAATACCGCCATATTTGAACTGGCATCGTGCGAGAAATCCAGCAAGGGATCTGGCGTCCACGAATTCACTTGCGCCAAGTATCTGGTTCAGGAGCTCTCAGTTGCAGATGATAGCATAAAGTTAACATTGAATTATACCTTAAGTGCTGCACCACACCAAAAGCAATAACATGCATCGGCATCTTTTCCGGTTCGTCCCCGGAAACCTCCAGAGTCATCTTGATTTCTCAAGAGCCATTCCACGGTCGCGTGACGCTCGTCTACCGTCAGTGGACTGGAATAAAGTTTAGATGAAGCAAGGTAGAGCGAGGCAATGGCCGTGTAAGTTGTTCCGCCTTGTTTGACCAGTTAGTTAAATCAAAAGTTTAGAGAATTAATCACCTTGTGCTTCGCAGTAAGGTGATTGACCATACCCGCCTTCATAGGACTATTGGACGACAAAGATAATTTAGCCGGCAGGAAAACAACTTTATCGCAAGAACTTACCCGACATTTGGCAATAAACGACGTTGCCTGCTCCACGTTGACGCCGGTCCAGTCGTTCAGCATGCTGCTAATAGCGAAGGCGCAGTATGTCGTGCGTAAATCAGTTTCGGCGCTTCCAGGCACAGTCGAGAAACTATTCCCTAGATAAGCAGACGCGAGGGTCAAAATCCGGTACTGCACCTTCCATCTTCTCTTTGGCAGGCACGAAGAAATGTTACTATTCCAGATCGGTTTAATCGCGAGAAGTCGTCGCGGAGGATCGCCAGAGAAAGCAAAGCAGTGTAAGTCATGATAATATGGGGAGTGTCGTACTCGTACTCCACCTTACGATTCCAAATATTAAGAAAACTGCACAAAATAGATAATAAACCAACTCACAGCAATATTGGGCGGATGCTGGGCAGTCATGAACGAGCTGGGGCGAAATCCCGAACCAAAATGACCGTCTACCGGTTGAGATAGTCAGTTGATGATGGGCGCATGACTGATGACTTGAAGAGACAAACTTGTTTGCTGCTCCCAAATCCATTCTCTCCACATTTCTTTGTCGATCTCAGATATCCCATCTCCAACGATACCAAGAAGATCTAAGGATCCTATGCAATAGAATGCAAGTGCTAATCTAAAATCGACTCCGTTAAACTATGCCGCCCACTGCCGTGTTCTTCATGTCACTTACCTCGATGAGTCAACTTCCGTCTGAGCGGCCGGGAGACCTGGGACAACAGGATCATCTGCATGGGGTGTCAAGTGTTAAAGCGATGGAACTGACCAGCTAAGCAACGTTTGCAGTGAGAAGCATGACCGGAACGAGCTAGAGGTGGGAGCTGCCATGGAGAAGATTGTTCGCTCATGATGAACGCAGTGAGTATTCTATATGCAAAGGTAATTTCACGTAGAAGGCACAGAGAGTAGTAAGGAAGCGTCGATGCGATCCATGCAGCTTATATAGCGAGAAAGACCATGTTGCAGTAGAGCAACTACAATGACCAGTTTGTAGAGGTGAGAGAACTCGATCATCAGCCCAGGAGTCCCAAAACGACACGAGCCCAATTCGCGCGGAGTGTTGTTTGCTTGGTGCGCCTATGAGCGTGTAATATTGATTCTGTCGTAACAGAACCTGAACAGAGACTTTCGCCTCGTCTCTGGTGTGGTGTACTGACTTTTTTTTAGCCCTGGTGGCGTGGAGAAAACGACTAAGGGTCCGGTAATGAAGCCTTACGCCACCTACCTTCGAGGTTCCCTTCACATAGTCACGTCGTGTTCGCGATCGTCACCAAGAAAGGCTCAACCTAAGAGCACTCAAGAGCACCACGTGCAGGACGAAAAATAGCAAAAGATGTTAAAGGACATCAAATGAAGTTAACAATAGAGGTACAAAGTTCGAAGAGATGTGGAAAGGAGAGACAGAAGGAATGTCGTGCGTAACGATAGGTTGGACAGAAGGATCGGGAAATAGCAACCACCTCATAGACCTGCCATGCCCATTTGAAACGAGCCTCTTTGCGCCGACGGCACCTGACTCTGTTGCTGCACCTGGCCACCTAATTGGCCTTGCTGCATCTGTTGTTGCTGATGCTGAGTCGCTTGTGTCTGCACCGCGTTTTGTGCAAGGATAAGGCCTGGACCCTGGACAAAGGCCGGCTGGTTTTTCTCCTCCAGATCGGCATACATTACTGTCATCTCCTTTCGTTCCTTGCCCCAGTTCTCCGGATCCCAGAACGTGTATTGGCCTTGTTCTCCCATGCCTCCTTGTACTTTCTGAGAAGGCGACGTGCCGCTTTCTTTCGTGATCCAGAGCCGAAGGTCCTTGTGGTATCGCCAATTACGGTTCCATCTGCATATGCATCATTGAATGAGTCATTGTCATCGTCCAGGGGAAGAAAGCAAGAAGAAAGAATCACGAAGAACAGGTAGTGAAAGTTTGTACGAAAATTATATACGTACAATTCTTGGGCGGCCACTTCTTGAAGTGCGTCCCTCGGACTGGAGTAGAACATGAAGAAAAGAGTCTCGTCGCTAAATGCCGCTGCCTTCGCAGGTCCTGGTGGTGGTGCCTGTACGTTAACATAACATGCTGGTAGGTGAAAATCGGGTTCCACTGAATGTGCAGCAGATTGATCCGCCCAAGGTGTAATGAACGTCGAATACAGGTTTCTATCACAGTCCACGTCAACGAAAGTTTGCGTAGTGCCGAAGCATTGTCGCTCACCCAGAATACCCCATGTCTAGCCCCATAGTTCCTAGATCCGTTCCTATACTGCTCAGACCATGATCCACCTCCGAATTTGCGTTCTTCATCAACGCGAGCAGTGATAGGAGCCCCCACCGATCCGCTGCACTCATAAGTATTTGTTGCGCAGGTGTTTGAGGATGCTGCGTATGCGATGTAGAGTTGGGTAGTAATGAGCTCGGGTTTGCATTCGGCGGTGATGGGTCGGTTAGATTTGGATTTGGATGTGAACTCTGGTTGGGATTTGGGTTGTTCGAGTTAGCATTCGACTCCCCTGGCACAGGACCGTTCGTCGGGAAAGACGTCATAGCTGCTGTTGGCGCTGCATTTGAGCTTGAGACGTTTGCAGCAGCTTGTCCACTTGGAGGTTGTTGTGAATATGGTGGAGGCGGTGGCACGCCTGGAGGTGTATTCAGATGCGACGTCAAAGGATTTTGACTAAGATGTGTGCCATTTTGCTATTGCAACGGAGAAGGGTGAGAATACGGTTGGACTCGAGGGTTATATCTGCGACATACACTGCTACCTCCCCCTGGTTGTTGTGTTTGAGAGCTAGGATTCATATTCGGGGAACCCCATGCGGCATGCGACACTTGATTCAGCTTCAAAGTGTAGTTGTTCTGCCATTGCAAGTACAAGTTAGTATTTACACCCGCCGACAACAACAGGATGGACGGCAATGCTAAGAAAACGAGATGCTCACCCTTTGCTGCTGCTTCTCCGCCTCTGTCTGACTTTGTTGGAACCCCGGGTGGATACTTCTCGCCTGACCCAATCCAAGACTCAACATCCCAGGTGCGCCCTGTTGTAAACTTGAATTTATGCCTCCCAATGAATTTTGCCGCTGTTGTTCCGAATGTTGGAATCCGTTCAGACCGGGTGGGTGCGAATGACTGTCTTGGTTCGATGTTGGATTTTGTGACGGACTTTGGGACTGTGTTTGCGATTGTCCGCCTAGTGCTGGGAAATCGTCTGACGTGAAGTCTCTTGTCTGGTTCCCGCTACTCCCGCCGCCTCCAATAGTCCCTGCACTTGATCCTGCTCCCCCTGCTCCCCCTATTGGCACAGCTGTTCCCGCTTGAGATGCATAACTTGTTGCTGTTGCTCCCGCATTCCCACCATTCCCATTGTTGGACACCGTATTGTTGAGTGGTGTCGATCCAAGTGCAGGGAAATCATTAGGGTCCAGACCGACTTCACTTGTCGACGATACCGAAGGTGCTGTTCCGAGACCCGGTGTTTGCGCGAGATGAGGCGGAAGAGAACTGGAGATTCCATTCGTCTGTTGCTGTTGTTGGGAAGACAGTTGCTGCTGCTGTTGCTGAAGTGCAGATGACGGCTGGTGCTGCCCAAGTGCTCCACCAAATGCATAATTGTTTTGCCCTCTCGGTTGAATGAATCCCGGTGTTGGTTGCGGCGTTATTGAAGGCACTTGAGACTGTTGTGCAGTTGTTCGATGGCTATTCGGTTGGAGACCTGGAACATAGCCGCCTTGTAGAACATTCACGTTTCGAGGTGGCATGCCGTAGCTCGTTGGGTATGGGCTTCGGAATTGGCCAGCAAGTCCCGGATTTGTTGCTAGACTTGGTGGACGCTGCTGCGGTTGACCTGCGAAGTTTCAGAATATGAAAATCGAACGCAAATTGCGCGAAGAGCTGAGGAGCGTTTGGACGCTCACCTGGTCGATTCATGGCTTTTAAAATCGGAAAAAATCTGTGAAAAAAGCGCGGCGGTGTGAAAATTAGAGATTCCTCGATGAGTAGAAAAGGTTAACTGACTGTCTGTCCCGGTGGATTGCGTGTTACTGTGCCAATTCACGGATATAGTCACAGTTAAATTGGAATTTGGGCGGTATAGTAGCGATGAGCCTTTGTTTGTTTGGCTGGGTACATTATTACGTAACTGTCTCTTTGGCAATGAATGACCCAGGCCATGTTGTACCCGCATTCCTCACTCCATCCACTCGCAATTCATTCAACAAAAGGCATGTAATTCGTGATAGCTCGTATTATGAAGCCTATGTCCATAAATCACCCGGCTCTGCTTCTCTACCAACGGCATCGCGCAGGACTCCACCGTGTGACCATCTCTTAGACCACCTCTGCTCTGGCCAGATTGTCTACAATTGTAACGCTACAATCACCCGCGGCGGGAGCATCCCATACAATTTACAGACAAAGATAAAGAAGTGAGACTGTAGAAGGACAATGATAAGTAAGACACGGAGATGAAACATGATGCTGACAAATGGGCATACCTCTACTCAAGGTATGTCTGTCGCGTGATGATAAGAACATCCTCGGAATCGTAGCTTGGCCCCGTGGAATGATTATCCTTGAGTAATCTGTCTCTAAAGTCCGGGCTCATGGGGGTCAGGGAAATATCCTTTCATTGCGCAGATGTCAGACTCGTTAAATAGTGAAAACGCAAGGACAATACTCACAGTCCCGCGACTTTCTGCCAACCGTCGACTAGCACTACCTGGTAATGTGAAATGGCGGGAAGAATCGTGCGTTTTTAATCGGGAATTAAGGCTTCTGGTGGCGTTAGACATGCTATCCAGTGAAAAAGCAGTAGGTATCACCTTGCGTATAAAGTATTGGTATAAGCTTTAGGCGACTGTGAGAATGATTGACAGAGTGAGCAAATGAAACTTACCTTTTCCATGGAGGAAACAACACGCCACCGGCAGCTGGCTCATTGGCCAGGCATACAGAGAAATAAATGCCAGCAAAGAGAAAGAGCTATAAAGAGTCAATTGGGATATGTTCATCGGGACAATACGAAGACCCACCTGCTCAAAATACCGTTGTTGATGGTCATGAAAGTTAGATTGTTCACAAGGCTGTTCGTTCTAAGGTTGCCGCAAATTGGGACATGTCCTTCATTTCCAGTGATAAATCAACTCACGCAGCATGTCCAGTCTTGCGCCGTTGCAGGTAGAAACAAAGGGTAACGCAGATGACGATGTCCGTACCCGCGGTGAAGGCGAAGGAAGGGGCAAGGATTCCCTAATAGGCCATTAGGATACTTCACACCTATTAGGCCAAAGCACCGCTCACATTGATGAAGTTTTCCTGTGCTGCGGGAAATTTTCCAAGCCTTTGGTGCCCTGCGTTAGCAACATTGTCGATAACCCAAGAGAGCAGAAGAATCACTTACCCAACTGTAGTGACTGCTATACCCATGGCTAGACTCCAAGGTGAATCATCCTAGTTGCAATTAAGAATGGACAGAATCGTACCCAATTGGGCAAGCGACATCGCACACTAATGGGAAGATGAGATAAAGAAAGACGTTGAAGGCTGGAATCACGTACGATGACGCCAGTTAACAAATAGTTCCTCGAACTCACTAAAGCGCTATCAGTTGCCTCAGTCACTGATGTTCTCAGAATACATAACGTACGAATGAATATTCGCCATGCGAAGAAGCTACATTAATACAATAGTTAATCTTACAGAATCGGAGAGCTGTAGGACGATGAGCTTACAACTGTATGAGTGAACCAGAGAATACCTATCGAAGTCACAGTTAGTACTACGTTTAGAAGGCGAATAATGGGAGTTTGAGCACATTTATGCATGACTGGATCTGATCGGATCCGGGAGTTAAAGCTACGACCTTCAGATCTTAATATGCATTGAAGTTTTTCTTACCGAGATTGTCCTGAAGCAAGATTATTAGAGCGATATAACAGCATAAAATCAACGATAAATACCAAGGCGGGAACCATAGCATCATCACGTTCCCTTTATTGTATATAGCGTAATACTCCACTGCATGTATTGAAAACCCGGTGTTTAAAGTCTCCAATATCCACACAAGAATCACCTAAGAAGAAAATGAAGTTCTGTTTCCCCCAAACAGACAGGATTGAATCGCTAGGACGTACCGTTGACTTCAATAACCAGCTGTCGCCTTCCGAGAAGTACCTGAAATATCTGCACGCTTGCAAGCATGTTACTCCATAGATGCTACGTCCTTAGATGAGTGAACATATAGGATAGAGGATGTTGGAACAAAGACGCACATAATCGAGAGCGCAAACCCGATGAAGAGAACCCCAAGTGTTGAATGAGGTAAAACCTCCATTAGAATAGAGAACCAGCTGCAGCTCTAGATTGAAGAGCGCCCGTCTCCGTGCTTAGAGTCAGATCCGTCGCGGACGATGAGCTGGAGCCTGGATAGACACGATAGCGAGGGAAGAGCGAGGCGACGAAGGGGGTGGGCTTAGCGCCTAAAGCTTTATCTTAGACCCGGGCGCAAAGAGGGACCAAGATGGGCTCTCCAAGCCCTAGAGGCATGCGAAATTGCACCGATTTGCATGATCTGGGTATGGCCCTGCAACCATGCAGCCTTCGCGACAGTTCGTCCTAGGCCGGCTATCATTTGATGATCAAATTGTCCTATGTTTTTCGCGAAAATCAAGAGAAAGAAGGGAAGTAATGGCGAAAATAGTGAAACATAGCAAAAGGAGGTATATTCGCCCCGATGTGGCGGTAAGCATCGTTACGAATCAGGAAACGATTTTGGAAATTGATAGGTTCTGTCTAATTATATAGATGTATCATGAGATCTGGATTCAATGGTTCATCGCTGCATCACCTGTTAGTCTGTGACCTGGTTCTTGGAGAAGAAGTGGACTGAGTGGGTGATCACTTGCAGTCTTCCTCAAAACGTTAGTTCCGAATCAGCGTCATTCGTACAGTTTTACGATGATGCGATGAAGTTGAAACTGTATAGCTCGGGAGTTTGCAGATGGGCGGTTGCGTGAACCCCGAATTAACTTGCTTGAAGCTATATAAGTCTTGGAAGGTCTGCTCCACCTGATCATACACCCACAGTAGTAAGTTGCTGACTTTGTACTGATTATAGCCCACGGAGAAATAAAAAATCCGTACCTGTCGTTCCTTTCGAATCGGAAGAGCCGGCGGTTACTTCGAGTCTAAGCAGCCAGTAGTTTCATCGAATAATATACTAGACCATTACTGGGAACATCCCAGAGAGCAGATGATGATCCCTGAGGTCTTTGAAAGGCGAGCTGGGAGCTCGTCCATGAGACGTATTCAATTTCGGATGATTGCACAATCAACGTGGAGTGCATCTGGCGCCAAGACAATTGGAGCGCATTGTTCTCCGCAGCCAGTAAAAGCACGAGCAAAATCCAGACCGGCAGCCGACAGCAAGTACCAGTGGCAGTAGAGTAGAACGACCCATATTTTGTGCCGCGTCCGTAATGAAATTTTGAACCCATTTCTACAGGTTCGAAGGCGTCATTCTCTTTTCGTCGGCTGTGCTATAGTTGATCCTTGAGTGGACTTGAGAAACACTTTATGTACACTCGAATGATCTACAGTAAGCATGGTGATCGCCTCCGGCGAATTCTGCATAAATTGATGATCTGCGCCCGCCACGCAGGTATCAAAGATCGCAGAACTGAGGTTGCGGTCTGGCTTTATGATTATTAGTTTAGCAAGAGTTGTTGGGTCTGAAGGCAGCTGTGTACTTCAATCCTCAGGCTATATCTGAAATCCGAAGCGCACGATAGGCGATGTAGTGGCACTCCTTGGATCGCAGATCCTATGAACGACGGTAAGATCCAGAGAAGAGAAGCAAGCCAAGGCTCGCGGGATGCGGGTGCAATCACCTACAATCAGGTATTTGGCATAAGCCTTACTATCAAACAAACATGGAGTCTCTCGACTCGATCAACTGTGCTTGACAATCATGGAGGTGAATATCTCGTCTGCGTCTACATAACCTTGTCATACCTGCATTAACTCGTCATTCAAGGTAGTCAATCCACGTGCAGCTCTCCTTTCAAACTTCGAAGTTCTCACCCTCCTGCGAGAACTGGAGAGCGACCATCTTGCGCGCACCAAAGCTGCAATCCGCATCAAGAAGGAGGAGGAAGCGAATGGAGCCATAGCTGTAATTCCCGGGAGCCATCCTGAATTGGAAGTCAGCGAGAATCTGAGGACCATAGAAGTTGAGGTAAATGTCATGTTGAGAACTCATCTGAGTCATTTTAATGTGACCTCGTATCCAGGCTATACAATATCTTGCAGCAGATTATCTGCCCACAACTTCACAGACGGAAGCAGGGATCTCGAGGCTTGTCCATGATCTCGCACCCTATGACTTAACTAAGGCAGAAAAGCTTCAAATTGTTAATCTAGCCCCTACTACTGCGGTAGAACTCTACGTTGTAAGTAGCCGTATGCATCTCCTCTCCCCATCGAATTAACCGCCCATCTTTCCCTCAGATCGTAGAAGAACTGGAAGACAGACTAGGAGAGCGTATGGACGAAATACTGTCGCACGTCCAATCGTCTCTAGAAACACCAGTAACATCCGCGGCTCCGACTGTCAGCGGATCCGGAGATTATACAGCTGATATTGTGTATGAAGGAAACCAGGACGAGTGGGATGCTGACGGCGCGGGTGAGGAAGTCTTTGACGACACAGGAGAAGGTGCAGGGGTTGAGGGTGATCTAGATATGGAAGACGATTGATGGTTTCACCTGGTTTTCACTATATAAGTTTTGGAAACTTCTTGCTAAAAGTATTATAAACCTGCTAGTGTTTCAAGCTAATTCACTTTACTCAACTGCTCCGTTTCACCCTTTATTTGGAGATAAGAAATTTGCCACTTTCTTCGGGTTGTCCATGGAAAAGGTGCCGCTATCGTTCTCAAGATATCTGCATCCTTCGGGTCGTGCGGCGATGCCTACTGAATAAGAATCAAGTTCAGTTGCGTTGCAATCTCCAACAAGTAAAGTTGGTACAAGTCGTACATTATTTTAATTCTTAACTATACAACGTATAGAAAAGTATCTACAGTAATAGACATATAGCCTAGAAAGACAACAAAGTGTAGAGACCAAGTAACGAACACAAGAAAGAGTGGCTGGTTGTAATGAATGTGTTACGTAACGATAGTGCAAGTCCAGGTGCTGGATTGAATAGATAGGTTGTAATTAGGGATTGATGCAGTCGATACGGAGGAGTGATGAGAAAGAACCCCGTGTTGGGAGGGAGACGCAAGGGTGGATGAGACGGGACCTAGGTGGGCAAGAGATTAAACACCAAGCATAAGTGTTCAGCGTGCGAAGATGGCGACAAGAACGATAAAAGGGATATAAGTAAACAGGGAAACGACAGCCATAACGCGACAGCGCGTTCGCCACGATTTAGCATCTGCATAGTCCACCTCGTCAGGCATCACTCCATTAATACATGCAGAAAAGAAGATACGAACCATGCTCGACTTGAGGATCATCCAACACGACGCCCTTCTCCGCCTCATCCGCTCCCAGCCTACGCGTCCGCGGGATGGGAATCACCAGCGCCGCGGCCCACCATAGCGGGAAGAACACAAAACCAACAAAGAACAGCCACGCATGCAGCGGGCTCCCCCCGCGCTCAACCCAGCCATGCCACGCCCACCGTGACCCACCGCGCTCCATACGGTCAGGGAATGCCAGCGACCACGGCGTGCTCTGTATAGGCGCAGGCCGGCGCGGGTCGCGCATGTGGAACTGGCTCGAACGCGCCACGGACGGCGCATGCGGGGACACGAGTGCAGAGATGGGGATGGACGCCTGCGAGAGGCTCCGTCGTGACGGGGAGCGGTGCGGATGGTTGCTGGACGCGGAGGGCGCACGGCTGCCTTGGGCGCTCGTTTTGCTGGACCATGTGCCGGTGTTCTTTGCGTTGGGGCTGTCGCCTTGCGGGACAGTGCTGCCGGAGCGGGATGGCGGGAGGGTGGAGGCCGGCGTCTCGGGGGTCATGGATAGTCGGGCGCGTTTCTGGCGGTGGTAGGAGGATGGGGCATGGTGGGAGGAAGTGCCAGATGCTCGGTGTGCTATAAAGCAAGGGAGGGGGGAAAGGGGGAGATAGGGGGGACAAGGGCGTGTCAAATGCGTAACGACGAAAATTAATGAAAACGCGCGCACGTCTGGGTTCCACCGCGAACGTCGCCTTCTGCTCGCGATGCTGTTCTTTCGGTGGCGTACCACCATTCTCCACCTCGTCTGCCTTTCGCTTCCCAGTAGATCCACTAGAATGCGACTTCTGCACGGGCGGCGGGCTGGCGTGCTTGAGCACAGACGAAGGCGGCACAGTAGGCGACGACTTGTGGTGCGTGCGCCGGGTCGGGGAGACGGGTGAGATCTCGGGTGTTGGAGAAACCACATTCAAAGTGGGGGCGTTAAGCGACGAGGACGCTTCGGTCTCAAGAGGGCCAAAATCCGGGATGGGCCTGAGTTGGGGCGGCGGGGGCGTTCGTGTGCGGCTTGGGGTGCTAGGTGCTGCCTTGCCGCTGCGTCGAGATGTGGATCCGGGGCGGACTACTTCCTTTTCCTTCCCTTTATCCCTTCGTGAAATAGTCGTGTCATCGTTACTTTGGGCCATTATGTCAAAAATCGTTTGTAGTCCTGGGCGACTCCTCTTATGCGGCGGAGAACGGGGGAAGATATCTGCTCGCGAGATGCTAGTATCGCTGGGGAGGGTATCCGGTAAATAATCAATGTATGAATCTGTAGCACGGGTTTTTAGTGATGTGATGTAAAGACAAAGGGAGCGATTCAAACAACGCGTTGATTGTGCCCGCACCTTGCAATAAAAACGGAGAACCAAGAGCCTGAGCCCGTCCAATCGACTGCTATCGATCACAGCACAGGAGAGAAAGAAAGAGGAGAGATAGGGATGGGTGTGTGAATAAAGAACAAGGATATCATGGCACGAGGATCACCCACGTTGTCGCCGCGTGCCTGCGCGCGTCCAAATGTGGACGTAGCAGCGTCCTGATTGGCTGCCGATGCCACACTGCGACGCGATCGTGAAGTTGACAGATTCGAACTTTGACTCGGACTCCTCAGCGACATCCTCACCATCTCTTTGGCAACCTGCACCTCCCAGTACTTCTCGTATTCCCTTCCATGGCCGATCGAGGATGCCCGTTTCGCGCTATATTCTGCACTGGAACGTCTGCTGCTGCTAGCACCGTTGCTGCTCTTACTTTGCCTTCTTGAATAATTTCGACTCAGACTGTTGGATGATGTCTTTGATTCGCCAGAAGATGTATGGGTGGGTGGCTGCGTGCTCGGGGCCGTCTGTGACCGTGATCTTAATTTCTTGGATCGGTGCGTTCTATTCATGATGCTTCTTGTTAGGTCGGAGATATTATTGCTTCTTGAACGAGATAATGTTGGAAGAGAACGTGAGTGTCGAGGAACTTGGCGGGCCGTGGTGTTGGTACGTTCGATGCTGCCATTATGCGAAGAGATATTAGAGGCTCTGCCGAATGTCCCGGAGTCCCATCGGAATGCAGGGTGGTCAAGCGGTGGTAGCGGCGGCGGAGGAGAGTCGCCAAAACTAAAAGACGGAGAATCAGGAGGTGGACGGAACGCAAATCTGGAGGAAGGCGGCGTCGGCCTGCCAAACGTATGAGGAGATGGCGCCGAGCCTCTGTCAGGCAGGTTCTGCGATGACTCAGACCGAGAATGGGGCGAGAAGTTCAGATGGGAGTCCGAACTGAATCTTCGGGTGGCGGGTGTTACATCCTCGCGCACGCTGTACGTTGATGACCTCGATGCTGCCCGACTCCGATACTTTCTCTGCCTGGTTGGAGTAGAGGTGATGATCCCGCTGGCATTGCTGAAGGCGGTGGAGCTTCTCGATTTCCTGCCGAAGGTGGCCCAGTCGCGTTTCACTCTCGGGGCGGGAAGCATAGACGAAGAGCTGGATGGCCGGGGTGTAGGCGTACTTGTGCTTGCATGCGGGGCCGTTCCGGCGTTCGTGCCAAGGTCATTTCGGTTCCTCCGTGCACTCGGTGGCAGTGGTAGAAACTCTTGAGATGGGGTTTGCTGACCCGCTGGCGACAAGGCAACTGCTACATCCAGGCTTTCCGCGCGCGTGGCCATCTCCAGCTCCTCGGCCAGAGCATTTAGATCTGGGTGGATCCTGCGGTCGACAAATGGTGTACCGCTGTTGGATGGCACGTAGGCCGGTGATAAGGTCGCATCCTGAGCTGGCTGAGATGGCGGGGCAGGCTGCGGGGCATCTGGCTCCCGTTTTCGTCGTCGTCGAAAGAAGCGTGGCATCCGTGTGCGATAGTATGCAAGCGCGAAAGATGATCCCAGTCGTGAAGCGATCAAGCAAGCAGACCAGTGAAACTCGTACTCTAGATGCAATTGGATATAACTGTGTACCGGGACAGTGATGGACAGGTCGGAACAAGACGAGAAGAAGGAGCGATGGCAGCAGCAGCAGGTACAGCACCGGCAGCGAGGCACCGATTGGGTGCGCTGTGAGAGACTGGGTCCTGCGTGACTGCTCCTGTGTGTCTATGAGAGCGGAGGCCGAGTGGAAGCGGCGAAAGACAGGCGTCCTGGGACACGACGCGCTTCTCTGCACAAGTCCAGAGGGCGCTGCTTTCGGAATCACCGAGAACGGGGAACGCGTCTGTCACGTGCGCGGCATCGTACCTCGATGCCATCTTCTGTGGGCAGTCTTCCCCTTTCATGTCTGTCATCATCATGTCTTCATTGCCTCGAGGCCTTCCTGGCTATCAATCCTGCGGAGCGTTCTTTATATATCTGCGGCATCTTGGGACTGCATCCCGTGTACGATGAGCTGTGCGTGTTCTTGAAGTACCATTCGACTAAGAATAGCATGCCACGCTTTCAAGTACCTCTTCTGTTTGTAGAGGCTATCTACTTCATCTTTCCGTCGGAATTACCTGCCTAACCGTGAGCTATTGCGAATAAGAAGTTACTTCAGGAGAGATGCATGAAAAAGTACTAGTATGATATGCGAGTATACAGTGACATGATAGCATGTTTGAGCTATGAATAGGCTGGTAGCCCCATACATACTACTTGGTGCCTAAGTTAAGGTAACGACAAGCCCCCAGAAGCTCATGGCACTATCGACGCCAACGTCCTGTCCTTCTGAGCTGTGATCTCGAGCCTCAAATGAAAATACCTCACTAGACGCTTCGTTACTCCTCGTGCAACCCAAGCTCAATTCGCAACTTACCCACAGTATATGACGGCGACTCCATGCTCTCCTGTACATCAAGAATAACACAAAAACGAAGTTCCATCGAGCATTGATTTCCCGTCCAATGCAACGCCTCGTAGGGCTCTGCAGGCTCAGGCTCGGGGTTGGATGGCTCATATTGGAACCCAGGCACGATCTCGAAATGAATACAGCAGATAGCAGGAATCCCATCAAGGACTCGGAGTACAAAATTGGCCGACATGTGAGCCATGGTGAGGTTTTGGAGAGTACAGAACGAGCGGTGAAGGAAGGTGAGGAAGGCGTCGACCATTCTTTGTTCACTGCCCTCTATGTCAATGCTAGAACAACCGACAAGGAAGAGTTCCTCCAACTTTGGGAGAGTCAGGATATTGAGATGGCTCGCAACAGAACTGGTAAGTGCATTGATGTGCAGAGATGTCACCCGGCCCAACCGCAGTGGAACCGGCGTGGTCCCTAATCGGACTCCGGAGTGATAATCATAGAGTTTCAAGTGAGTGAGGTCGGGCATGTTGGACAGCAGGAAACATAAATCGTGCGAGTTTGGCAAAGGATGCACAGTGAGTTATTTGGCCCCAATGTAACGAAGGCGGGTGGTCGGGGAGGAAAAAGTGCCGAAGCGACAAAGACTTGAGATTTTGCGCCGCTTTGAAGAACTCCGTAGGGTTATACACAGTGCATCCCCTGCTATCTGGAGCATTTACACCACAAGAACCTTGGAACAATGAAAGCGTGTGTAATGCTGGGAATTTCCCATCTGGCTTCAGAGTCGACAGAGGCTGTACATACGGGAAGTGCACCCCGAGCTTGACGTCTCGCCAGCGCGGGAAATGCTTCAGCAAAAGTCCCATAACGGAGGTCACGACAGGGCTGGATATTTGATAAGAGCTATGGTGACCGCACATGCGGCCGTGACAACTGCTACATCTTTTGTTGTCCGCTGAAAGGATGAACGACAACGGAAGCTCGCCGGAGCCAAGGAAGCAGGTCTCCACAGCCGCTATGAAACCCTTGCCCTCGGGGGAGATCGTGTCCTCAATCGAGTCCCATTTCACAGACATCCGCGACCATAACGGCGGAAACGAATGCGTGAAAGCCCTCCAGCTGCGATTCACTTGTGTGGCTGCAGGACAAGAGACGCCGTCGTGGAACTCGACGTGGGGATAGCAGTCTAAGGGTATCTCGCCCAAGATCTCGTTGGGAAGGCGGTAGACTGGCTCGAGGGAGCTGTTGTAAAAGTTTCCGGCTGCTATGTCCTTTAACTGCGTAGCAAGAAGGTCCTGTTTCTTTCTCAATGTGCTGGGGGGCATATTGGATGCTGGTGAGGAGCGAGAAAGAATACACGCACGTAGACCTGGTTACCCTTCTGGGCATTGTGGAGAGAGATAGGAGGTAAGGTCGAGGTATGCAACTGCTTCATGGGGCCCGGGGGCTTTAAGTATTTGAAATCATTTCGTGTTAATTTCGCGCGTAACGACCTATGCGGCAAGCCAACGCGTTAGGCAGGGTTTGAATGACACTGCTTCCGGCTGGTTAGTATGCCACTATGGAAGACAATAATTAATCTAACCAACCACAATTTCCTGTCTCCATCTCCTGCAACTTCATCTCCGACTTGGTGTGGCGTGCTAGTATCCGGAAGCCAAACCATCATCATCGTGTCCTTGCAGCCCGGAGACCTTCCCGGGATCCCAGGGTCTTCAACAGTCAATTCTTCTCATTATTGTGGATCCGAGAGTACTTGGTTTATAAAATTGGCTCAGATGGGATGCATAGAACGGGAGGAGAGCAAGGAAGAGTCTGGAGCGAGCTTGGCTGAAAGTCGAAAATGAGCCGTTACAGTTCGCACTGCTAAATTTGAAATATTTTGTCATTGTTATGCTGCAGCCCCGTTCCTAGACCGCCTGTCACTACCAATCAATGCTATCACCCTGTGCCATCACCTCCTGTTGACCTCCTGCCACCTTGTATCAATTGTTAAAGCTTGTGGTCGGTCTCTCTCTGGTAATTCTCAACGAGGCCGGTGCATGACACGTTTTAAATGTGCACGTTGGCGCTGGCATCAAGATTTAGGGAGTCACAGCTTCTTCTGATTTTGTAGACTAACAATTATGTCCAGATTCTCCCTGGATATGGTCCTCTAAACTGCCAATCCAGAAGCCGGTTTTCCGTTGCTGCGTCCGTATTCCACCTCTGGCCCTACTGGCTGTCTTTCTTTGTGTTTTTCCTATCTCTATCTATCCTTGACACTACGGCACGTAATGCTTCCGAACGACTTCTTATTCCTGCTGTTCCGTTATTCTGGCCTCTGATCACGCTCTCACCGGTTTGCTGCCATGCTATTCTTCCCACTTTAAGGGAGTGGATGACTCCGGTGGATGACTGCTCCCGTTGCAACTGAGCAAGATGGATGACCCTATATATTGCTATCTCCCAATTTTATCAAACTGAGTTCCCGCATCGCATTCTTCCCTTCCTGTTCCGATTTGTTCTCCGTTTTCGGTTAGCTTCTTCCTCCTAAACTTTGGGTGTGTTGGGCTTCGCTTCATGCTTTATCATCAGTCTTCTCCTGTTTGCATGTCACATTTCAATTCACCCCCCTTCAGATGCCAGGGGGTGACTCGAGGCGCAAGGCCGTCCCTGTCTTCGCCCAATTAGCTGGCTATAGAGTATTGTATGCCATGCACACTATCTTTCTCGGATATTGGGCTCATCATTGTTTCTTATCAATAGTTCAGCTACATCTATCGCGGAATACGGGAAGCCAGAGCGAAGATCAGCCTTCCACTTTGCCATGCTTTGTGAAGGGTCAGCGATCCCACGGAAATCTCTTCCTCTTCCCCATCGATTTCCAGAATCAAACGCTAAGTGTCGGCAACTGGATGGCGAAGTCCGATTATGAACATGAGAAAACACATATAAGACTAAAATAATGGAGAGTTCTAGTTCTTTGCAACTTCCCCAATCTACTTTCACTGAAAACAAGGACTGTTCATTCTATCTGGACTCCAGTCGATTAACAAGTACCCACATTTGTTCGAGATACCAGTTTACAGATACTCAGGTACGTTGATCATCTTATCTGTCTATGCGACACTAACTCTGAACCCCCGCGATTCTTGCCAAGATGGCTGATCCGATCACGTCCACGACCGTGTCGTCTCTCGAAAAACTGGCGTTGGTGCCGTCCATGCCATCGAGGCCTATTCAACCTACCCCGATTTTTCGGCTCCATTCCGAGCTTCTAGTCGAAATATTTTTTCTCGTCCGCGATGATCCAGCGCGGCCGCTCCATCACCGTCCGCGTATTTCAGTCCTCCTTTCTCATATCTGTGGACATTGCAGAGACGTCGCTTTAAATACGCCAGGGCTCTGGAACCACCTCCCTTCCATGATTCTTTTGCGCGTCAAGGATCAATTCCTGGAGCTATTCCTTGCACGGTCTGGAGATTTGCTACTGTTTTTCAGTTTGCATATGGGTTTCTGGCCATTTTTCAGAAACTCTGACCGGATTTCTCCGGCCAACGAGACTACGCTTCGGCTTCTTGCTTCTCATAGCGAGCGTTGGTCGTCAATTGCGTTGGAGTTGAATCTTGCGGCGTATAACTTCCTTGGGCCGCTTATTGCAGGTCATTTGTCAAATCTCCAGCAGCTAAGGATAAAAGCCTCCGGCAGTCGTGTGCATGAAGGCTCGCCGTCGGGTCGAGTCTCGTGCTTTGCATCAGCACCGCGTCTGACAGTTGTAAACGTATTTTCTAGAATGCTAGACGTCGACCTTCCATGGTCACAGTTGTTAGAATATTCGGAAAGCTGTGATGATGCCATTGCATCCACCCTTTCTGCCCAGCTTCTTATCCGACCACAATCAGCCTCCAGTACACCGTCAGAAGTAACGGAACTTCCCCATCTTCAACGGCTGAAGCTCCGTATGTTCAACAGTGAAGCTGCCATCCTTCCCGTTATCGACCATCTCTCTCTCCCGGCGCTCTTCTCGCTGCAGATTGGTGCTCGTACCGGTGATTTCCTTCCACACAGACTCGAATCTCTCTTCTCGAGATCGGGTTGTGCCTTGCGCCAACTTCACTTACACACAGCGTCCAGATCCTTTGTTCTCTCCAATTTACTCAGGTTGACACCGGATCTTGAGGAGCTCTCTGTGAGCGAAATATCAGGCGCAGACTACGAGGCACTCACGTCTATTGATCGGGCATCCTTACTCGTACCACGACTTGCCACTTTAATTATCCAATTCGTCACCAGCACCCAGCTTCCAGTCACGCATCTGAATGCCGTGGCTCTCTCTCGTGTGGACTTGCTACGGAAGGCGTTGGTTGAACCCACATCAGAGTGGCGGGATATATGCCGCTATAGTATGGGCTTTTTTTGCTTAGTCTTTCCCAGTGAGGAAGAATGTGGCCGTGCACAAGCCTCCCTTGAAGGATGGCCTGCTGACGATAAGTTGGTGAAGTTGCTTGATTCGTACAGAATCCGTTTGAATGCAACAACACAACTCGTTGCTTTCTTTGGCGAAGGTGGCAAGAGTGATACCGCTGATCATTTGCATGACGCAATTTCTAGAATCGAGAAGTTGCCAGATTTAGAGGTTTTCCATATTCAAGTGGGTCGTATATCTCAAAGAAAGGCTCTGTTTCGTTCTAATTCTGATGATACCAGCTGTCGGGTATATATCAGTCAATCCAGTCGCTCGGCGAGATGATTAATGCCAATCGTATTGTCGGCGAATCAAAATACAGTCTGCGTGCACGCGTCGAACGTATTCTTGCGAAATGGAAGCTCCTGATAGTCAGCTCCTCGAGAACTCGGAAATGGGCTACTGGATATCGCTATCTCATTTATATTCCTTCTGATTCAAGTCAGTCATTTCATTTGTCCCTAGACGACCTTCTGACAATTTGCATAATAGCGCTGCGCGGATCAGAAGAAATGGACGAAAATATACGGGGAAAGATAGACCCATACATGGAGGAGGAACTGTTTTGGCCGTACGACAAATCACAGCGGCCGGGAATACTATCATTCTGAATTTTACAGTTTAATTTCCATACTTGCGGCATGCCAAATGGTAAAATCTACATATCAATAAATCAGTGTACTGCGTAGTGTCTTTGACCAGCTTGAAATGATTTTTCGGTTTCGAGATAACAATTTACAGCATTGTAAAGTCTCGCAGTGTAAGGAAAGCCTACTTGTGTCCGTGTAGTCCACGCCACGAGCTGCAAGCAAGGAGCAGAAACTGATAGTTTTCTTGATGTTACAGAATTCAGGCATGCGCTACACTCCAGGTCGTTCCGTTCTCCCACCTCCTGCTCGGATACGATCACGGCGTTCACGGGAATCCCCGCTGTGAGGAGCGCCGAACTTGATACCTCGACGTGAGGTTCACCTGCAATGCATCTCAGAGCACCTCAGTTTCCTGCTCTTCATGAGCTGTGGTAACAGTGGTACATGCAGCAAGAGGATGCCTTAGAAATTCCACATCTTCGGGAACGCTTATGCTCTACCAGCTTCCTGGGTACTGCCGTGTCGCCGCATGGTGAAGACGATAGCAGCACATCATGGCCCGCCGAAAACCAGACCTGCCATATGTGCCGAGAGGCTAAGCTTTATTTTTGATGAGAGGTTTGGGAAGCAAAAGTAGGTGGAGGAGGATGAGGCAGCATGTCTAGACCTAGACCTTGATCTAGATACATGGGTGGTGGCTGGCAAAGGAGAAACGGGGTGGTATCCCTTGCTGGAGACGGGCAGACAGTAGGAGTCTGTATGTTCATCGAGACGATGCATGGTAGTCTAGCTTCAGCCTCTGTGAGATGTCCTGAAGACAGTGTATGAGCGCGTGTAGCAAGCAGCGCCTGAGCCAATGAAGGCAGCTTGCTGTTGTTTCTGGGTGCCAATATCTGAGGTGGTATATTGCGCGCGCAGGCCGGAGCACTCACCGATAATCCTCGCGCAGAGGGTCCACCTTCCCGCAGTTGCTGATGAGGCTCGTACATGGCTCGTAGCCTACGAGGATACAACAAAAGGATCAGATTTCCCATATTTGATGAGTGAGGCCCGTTGTCGGCTCGGATGTCAGATACAGATATCCGAGGCACGAAGGTTCAAGGAGAATCTACAACTGCCTTTGGGAGACTTCTCGTAGGTTCAAGAGAGACTAGTTCGGAGTGAACAAGATTCATGAGGACTCCGAGGCTAGAGCAGTGTGTGTGCTGAAATGAAATGAAAGAATCATCTATATATATTGATCAATACAGAGGGGCTACGAATCGCCGCATAATCGAGTCCCAGAGCCAGTATAGAATCAATATCTGCAAGTGTGAATCCTACATACCAGCTCCCTCGGTGTATGTTCTGATTAATTATGTCAACTCACAGGCAGATATCCATGAGAGGATGGCTCGAGTAGTGGGAACAGTTTGTGCTTACCGCATATTTTAGATATCATGATATTCCCTCGACAAACGAGCATAAAGGCCTGCAGAGTTCAACCAGGGGTATTATAGGCTAAAGAAAGTGCCAGTAAGCAGAACAGCATCCATCGTAAGCGACGAATGTCACGAACGGTCACTGATGCTGTGATGCATTGTGACTGCGCCCGATCCTGTCATCGCCCTTGACCATCCCGACACCGTCCACCTCATCCTCTGCTCCGTGCCTAGCACATTCGCAACCATGGAACGGTTAGAATCCCTTACCAGTTCTCTCTCCCAGATCACCATGTACGATATCAAAAGCATGTACAACCAGGTACTTTGGTCTCCAGCGAATCACTACTTAAGTCCTAGTTCGATGACGCTCGCGGTGACAGGCAAAAAATGTTGTACTGAATGTTAGCGAAATGGAAGCCAAGGTCCGAGAGGCAACTAATGACGACCCCTGGTAAGCTTATTTAGCCTTAATTTATCTGTATTCGCACTTATGCGGGCATCAGGGGAGCGAGCTCGACTCTAATGCAGGAGATTGCTCAAGGGTGTGTCAGCTCGAACCTGCGGGATTAAGTCCTCCTACTTACAGAGATCAAATGTGAATTATAGAACCTTCAGCTTGTAAGTAACCACGTCACCGCCCACAATGATATCAATGCTGATATTGCTGCCAGCCAATACTTTAACGAAATTATGCCGTGTATTTATGCACGCTTCATGGAGAAGGAGGCTAGGCAGTGGCGACAGATATACAAAGTTTGTACCCAGTGACCTAGCTCCTCGGCTTCCCGCTGACCGCGTTAATCAGGCCCTGCAACTCCTCGAATACCTCATCAAGCACGGATCCGAACGCGTCGTCGATGATGCGCGATCGCACGTATCCACTCTCAAGATGCTCAGGAACTTCCACTACATTGACGACAAAGGAAAAGACGAGGGCATCAACGGTGCGTCTCCTACCGCCTCTCAATCCCCGACCCACTTCGAGAACTCACTTCTCCCTCCTGTTGTACAGTGCGAAACCGATCCCGCGAGCTGGTCGAGCTCCTATCGGACGTGGAGAAAATCCGCACCGAGCGCCGGAAAGCAAAAGCCAATAAGAGCAAATATATCGGAGTCGGGAATGACGCGCTCGGCGGGGGTGGTTTCAGCGGTGGTTTCAGCTCAGGAGGAGGAGGCAGGTATGGCGGGTTTGGAAGCGACAGCCTTGGCGGAAGCGGAGGAGGAGGCTCCAGTTATGGAAATGGTATGCTACCCATTGCGCCTGCGTCAACATTTACATTCTGACAAAATCTTTTCAGACTACGGCTCGTATTCCGGAGGGGGAAGTGGAAGCGGCGGAGGCTCCAGCTCGTTCAGCGATTCTCGACGCGGCGTCGAGGAGTATGATGCTGGGGATGACGAGATCTCCTCCAGGTCCCCGGTTCGGTCAAACTCTGTACGCACTACTCAGCCTACTCCCCGTACACCTGTGAGAAAGTCGACTGCGCCCACTCCTGCACTTGCACCTGCAGCAGCCCCAGCACCTGTTGAGGACCTCCTCGGCGGCTTCGATGACGACAGTTTCAGCAGCGCCCCTGCTCCTGCCCCATTGGCGACGAACAAGGCTCTCCCTGCTGTATCTAAGCCAAGCGTAGCACTCGACGGTATGCCCTCTGCTACTTCACATATCAAATAGCACTGGCTAACTTTTCTACTCGCTAGATGACGAATTTGCCGACTTCCAAGCCGCTCCTGTGATGCAAGCTCCCCCCCCACAGGCCTCCGCCCCCGCAGCACCGAAAATGAACCTCATGGACATGCTCAGCGCTACCCCTGCTTCTCGACCAGCAGCGGCTTCCACACCATCCACATTTGGCCAAGCTACTCCTACATACGGGCAGCCGGCCGCCGGCTTCGGGGGGATGGGCATGGGAGGCGGCATGCACCGCCCTTCCCCATCTCTTTCCCAAGCATCGCAGTTCTCCTCCCCCATGCAGCCGCAGACACCGAACTACTTTGGAGGCGCGGCACCCATGCAGCCTGCAGCACAGGCGGCGCGCCCTGGCTCCACCACCGTGGCCCAGCCGCCTAAGCAGGCCTCTGGCAACTTTGATGACCTGTGGTCTATGTCCCTCGGAAGTGCGGCGCCCAAGCCAGGCGCCCCTGCGGCTGCGGGGAAGTCGATAAAAGACCTGGAGAAGGAGAAGTCGATGGCAGGGTTGTGGGGAGGGCAGAAGCCTGCAGGCAGTACGGGTGGGATGGGCGGGTTCGGTTCGTTCGGGGGCTCCTCCTCGGGTGGGGCTTCGAGTGGCGGTGGGGACGATTTGCTGTTGTAAGGAGTTGGGGTTTCAATTCCTGGATGGATTGACTAAATAGTTATTTACTTCCCTCTTGCTTCGTGCTGACGACTAATACCGTTGTCTAAGGTGGTTGCTATGTTGTTTTCAAATGGATGTTTATTTTGGCTCGGGAGCGGGAGTGCATGGAGTTGAGTTCTGCTCAGAAAGTGCATGGGTTATATGCAACTGACTTGTCGATAAGTTCTGAATGCGGTAGGCCACTCAACGACTCCTAATGCGAATCCCGTTATCTACCGTAAGAAGTCAAAAACTTCTTGTGTTCAAAATTATTTCTCACTAGTTGAAGCGACCAGGTCATCGACACTGGTGAGATTCAAAATTTACGCTGATCCGGTAGCTGAGGTTTCTTTTGCCTATTTATTAAGCTCTATAGAACCAAGTGGCAACAGAAGCAAGTATAGCTGCGATGCATGCATATAGTGACCAATGATTCTCGGGTGCGCAGATCCATGCCCACATCCAAAACACTCCTCCAACACCTCCAATGCTATAATCCGGAAGAAGATCCTCTGGCTTCACTCTTCCAGCCTTGCCTGACCTATTCAGAGCAGCAAGAGACAGCCGTCTCATCGTCACCAAATACCAAGCCATGCCAACTCCGGCACCGATAAGCTCCATCTTGGGTACACATGCCCAAATCCACGAAAGGGGCCAATAGTTCAGGCAGCGAGGCGGGTCTAAGTTAGGCTCTGGTGCAAATGAAAGATCATTCCATTTTGCAGGATCTTTTTGCCTTTCTTCGAGGACCTGCGGAAGATTTGGGCAAAGGACAGAGCCACGCCCGATACCGAGTAGATCGGCATGCCGTGATTTAAGCGCGGTATGCAGTAGTCCAGGTGTTCGCAGCCCTCCAGTAAGGAGGATTAGAGGAAGGGGCGGAGAAGATGGGTCTCGAGGCAGTGATTCTAGAGTTTCAATTGCCATACGGGAAAACCGAGCAAAGAACGCCTGTCGAGGAGAATTAGAAGTATAGTTTTCAGAAGACATGAAGGCTATATGAAGTAGCAATGGTAAGGATCCTTCTGTAGTGCGAGTCGGACTGTACCCACCCGGATTCTCATAATCACCGCCGCTTATTTCAATGAAGTCAACTCCTCCCCACTGGGCGATGGTGTGAAGGTGACGAAGACAACGATCTTCTTTCTCATCCACAGCTTTAAGATTTGAGGATACGCCAGCATCTTCCTTGGGGATTATAGGTGTTATATAATCCCCTGCATTTAGTTTCAAGCCCAGGACAAATGTTCCGGGTACCACCTCTCGTATTGAGGATATAATACGACGGAGAAGACGAAGATCATTTGTCGAATCTGCTGAATAGTCATCCGTACGCTTGTTTGACTGATTATAATGTCAGAACGACTGTTGAACGAGATAGGCTTCAACCAACCTTTGGAGATAAGAACTGGGCAATGAGATCTAAGATGGTTCTTCTTTAATAATGAGAATTATTGCCTGCAGCCTGATATATAGCACTTACAGCCATGTGCAACGTGCAGCTGAACCCCATCGAAGCCCGAATCCAGAGCGACCTTCGCGCCCTTGACGAAGGAGTTTACTACGTCGTTGATATCTTCTATAGTCATTGGCCGTGGCATTTGGAAGAAAGCATTATTTATAAGGTTGGATGCTAATGAACTGCTCTTGACGCCGACGCGGATAGCGCTTGGGGCTAGAGGTGGTTGAAATGGATACCGACCTCCTAGGACATTGGTCGACTGCCGTCCGCCATGATTAAGCTGCATGATAGTAAGTGGTGATGGATAATCTGAAGCGTATCCGGCTACTTGATCTTGTGCTCCTTTCATGCAAGACGCAAGACGCTTGAAGGATAGAAGGCTTTCTTCTGTCAGTTCATTGGGTAACACCAGATCACGTCCAAGAGTAAGATGTGTGCTGGAAACTTGGACATTTCCTGTCACTATCATGCCCCAGCCGTAAGATGCCCATGTGGAATACAGCGAGAAATGGTATGCATTTGGAGGCCCGCCGAACAACTTGGCAAGATGCTCGTACATGGCTACCTATAAACGCGACGCGTCATGAATTGCACATAACGAAGAGGTATAGACGCGTCTACTCACCTTTACAAGCCTATTCTGAATAGAACGGCCACATGGGAGCACGGTGGGTGAAAAGACACCAGCATCAGCCTCTGACATTTGTCCAACCTCAAGAACCTGTAGCGTCCAATAAGTACTCCAGATGATGTCCTGGAAGGATATCGAGTGTGCTCTTTGTATAAAGCACGCTATTAGTTGTCCTTGACATTAATCCATTACCAGGAGCTTGCGGAATGGACAATGTTGAAGGTTGGCAAGGTAGTTGACCGTGATTACTCGAAGGTTAGTGGACTGGACGTCAGAATCCGTGAGCCGGGAGAGCGGTCGGGAGTCTCGGCGTCCCCAGTCGGGACGTCGGTTTAGTTACAGTCATGTACTGAAACGCTCCAGTATAAATAGACGCATACAACAAAGTCTCTAGTCCGAGCCTCCCCCATAAATAGTTGAGAATCTCAGGCAGCACATACTTGCCGTTGCTCCCAAGTTGCTCCACAAATTCGATCGAATAACACTATCTATAGTAACATAGTGTACTTAGAGTTAAAATTCCATAGCTTATAGCTTCATAGCCTATGGATCCCTCAGTATAACGGTGTTCAATCCAGCATAATATTTTAGAAAACAACTATAATAGTTGGTACAATCCTACGAAGCAAGTACTATCGGTCTGCAGTCCAATATTCACGTATACATCAAGAATTCAAGTCGCATGCACCTGCCCTCAGAGCACACCATTGAGGTTGGAGGTGGATCGCATTCACGCCGCGCTGCTGGAAGCGGTAGGCTACGTCGTGCAGTCGCGGCAGGGCGGCGGAAACATCGCCTCCAGGGCCAGACCAGAATAGCTATAATGGCACATGATAAGTCGAAAGGCTTGGATAGGAAAGGAGACACGAACCTCAGCAGATGCTGCCGCGCGTGGCCAGACGATAGGGTCCAAGTTCGAGGGGCCAGACTGCTCAGTCCAGAGAAGCTGTTGACCTGCACGTGTCCGTTGATTAGTTGTGCAACTTTGAAGGAATGAACGAGGACGTGCCTCCCAGCACAAGCTTAGCTTGAGCATCTGTCATGTTTGCTGTAGGATCGAAGGAATATGCCTGCATGCCAAATATCAGCACGATACTAACGAGAGAAAGGTAGAACGCACCTTCTGCCATGTCTTGAACGGATCACACCACGAATTGCCGTTGACATTGTCGCCTACCCATCCACCACCACCGCAGTCGAGGTAGAAATAATCGGACGGAGCATGAACGAGTTTGAATCCCTTGGATGTGACGGAGGCTGCGTTTGCAGATGAAATCCACACCCTATTGGAAGTAGCATGAGAAAAATCACGAAATAAGGCTAGAAGAGTAGACAAACATGACAACGGTATCGCTCGCTAGCGTTACATTGTGATCTAGGACCATCTCTGCATAGACTCAATGAGATTCTCCTGCCATACGATAAGGAGATGGGGGCACAAACCTTCCCACACGACGGCAGTCTTTCCGACCTTTTTTAACGCACTGTGTGTAGCTTGCGTGAAAGTATCAAGTGCCTGCTCGAAAGTTTTCCCCTGTGCAGCTGAATTACAGTCAGCCTTTCCTCAAGCAGGTAAGATCTCCAGAAACACTCACTTAGATCCGCCTGAGTAGCGCTGTCTTTAGCGTAGCAGTTTGAGTTGATCTCATCGCCACCTGTGCTGAAGTACTTCGAGGTGAACAAGGAGGCAGCGGAAGTGAGGAGAGATGCAGTGAAGTTGGTCGTGGCTGCGGAGGCAAGGCGAAGCTGGCCGGCAGGAGGTTCTGCATGCAACAGATATCAGTCATGCGGAACGAAAGAACCCGAAATTGAATTAACCGTTGGCAAATGAAGCCCAGGGAGTCGCTTCTGGACAAGCTACATGCTCTGGGAATGCCTTTGAGATGACCGAAGTATGGCCGGGAGTGTCAATTTCTGCCAGGACGTCAATTCCGCGCTGTTGTGATCACAATTAGATTGACGTTGGTTGTTTTAGGTGTTGGACTTACTGCTGCGGCATACTGGACGATATCTTTCACGTCGCTGGGAGAGTAGACGGAAGTCGCAGAGTATGCACCCTTCGCAGAAAGCGCCGTGAAGCCTGGAACAACCAAAGGGAAAGACTGGGAGTCGACGACGTGCCAATGGAGGGTATTGATCTGGAGTACGGATATCAGCTTATGCCTGACAAATGATATAAATGTTGGCACCAACCTTGACCCAGCTCATTGCGTCGAGCGTTCGCTTGATATCTGAGACGGGGAAGCTGGTAAAGTGTTAGAACATAGAAACAGAAATTACAGCACTCGTAGAAACATACAAGTTTCTAGCAGTATCCAGCATGAACCCGCGATACGGCTTCGGGAAATTAAATTTGTTATTGCACATAAGGAAGCGAATAGGAGTGGACTCACGTAGGCGGGGGCATCCGTGATGCTAAACGGAGCTTGCAGCGTATATGTGCTCCCATCCAAATCATACCACAGCTGCCCGAATGTCGTTAATCCCCTGAACAACCCCAATGTCGAATTTGCCGTCAACGTTGCGCCGGATCCATCAGCTGGGATGGTGAGCTTGTAGCCTTCTTGGCGAGACTCAATATCGGCGACCGCCTCGTCCGAAATGCTTGACACTTTGCCCTTCGAGGTGAGAGAGAGGGTGAGGGAGCTGAGAGACTTAGCGCTCTTGACAGTCCCCGCCGAAGATGCTCCGCGGTCTGGAACGAGTGCTCCGAGCTTGTCGTTCTTCAGGAAGCTTTGCGTGCGAGAGACGGCGTCTGAAAGGTCTGTAGGAGCGTTTTGGATGCCAGAGAGCTTGATGGAGAAACCAGAAGAAAGACGAAGGGCTGTGGATCCTGTGGACATCTCCTGGGGCTTCGGCCATACTGCGAATGCAGGGGACGCGGAGAGAAAGACAGAGAGGACGACAAAAGGCTGTATCCTCATGATGGCGGTTGTACGAGAGTTAGCGCGCGCGACCCTTGCGTGTTCGGGTCAATACTTATATGTGTACGGAGAGAAGCACAAAAACCGTAAATATACGAGCTAGTGTCGACGACGGCACCACGATTCGAGCATTATATGGATCATGATGTTGTTTGATGTTGGAGAAAGAAGCACGTCTCCACGAGGTCAGGCGCCGTCGCTCCGCGTGACTCCTTGCGGATGTCCTCCACGAGCAGATAAGTTGCCCCATTCGCCGTGCTGCCCGCTGCTAGTAGAGATAATGCGTTCGGATAGATGCTAACCAGAGGATGTGGTCGATGAGCTGGCAATCCTTGACGTATCGCGCCCTAACAGCGACAACGTCCTTGCTGCATGTGGGTAAAGAACGGCTTGACGTTGTTTCTTGGTTGATAGTCTTGATTGCCTGTGTCCCGGTGACCACTTTCGGGCAGCGTGCACTGGTAGACCTCATGGTGCGTGTTCAGAAATACATTAAGTGTTCGAACCCACTGACCATTGCGGTCTGCATGGGAGATAGAGAATAGGCTAAGAGAAGGAAGCTATTTGGTACCTAATTGTCTATGTTATGAACAGTCGGGCGACGATAAACAATTTGCTTGTCGATCTCGGGAGTCGCGCCGTTCAAATTCAGTCTTCAATCAGTTCAACCTCCTGAATTCACGGACGATGGAATCTCTCTCTCTGTATGTCTATTATAACCCTGCAGGGCTTTGAAGTCCAAGCTTTTACATTTCCTTTGACTCATCGGACTTCTGAGAACGTAACAAGATCGGTCAGCATGAATAGTGACAATAATCTAGCAATCAGTAAGTATTCCTCTTCTTTTCCTTTAATGTTAGACCTGACATCATATTTTAGCGCCCAGTTCGCGTATAAAAACGAGATGTTCCCAATACTCCACGTCCTATTTAATCCGAATCGTTCGCGACTGCTTCCTCCTGTGATATTGAATCCATAATGATTGCAGAAATTCCCTTCCGCATTGAAGTTCCAGACACGAAAATTGCGTTTCTACATCAGAAGCTCGCCATTGCCACGCTCCCGGACGAACTGGAGGATGCTGGACGCGAGTACGGCGCGTCTCTGGCAGATATCCGCCGTTTGGTTGCTAGGTGGAAAGATGGCTATGACTGGCGAAAACATGAAGCAAAATTGAATGCCGAACTCCCACAATTTACCAGAGATATTGATGTGGAAGGATTTGGGAAACTGAACATCCACTATGTGCATAAGAGGAGCGAGGTTGTGGATGCGATTCCTTTGCTATTCGTTCATGGATGTGAGCATTTATATCCTGCATCTTCCTGAGGTCAAGTTTCTTAATGATGTCTGTGGTCTAGGGCCTGGCAGTTTCCTTGAAGTTCGCAAAATTTTACCTCTGCTCACGGAAGCGTCGAATGATCATCCTAGCTTTCACGTTGTCGCCTTGAGCTTGCCGGGATTTGGATTTTCTGAAGCTCCAACCAAGACAGGATTTCAAGTTCCTCAATTTGCCGAGGTATTAATTACTACCCTTCGTTCTCCTTCATCTAACTTACACGATACAAGGTCGGAAATAAACTTATGCTCTCTCTGGGCTACAATGAATATGGTGCGTTGTCATAAGCTCGCCTTATCTTGCAGTTTACGAGCTCAGTTACTTTTGTAGTAACTCAAGGCGGCGATTGGGGACAGCTGGTAAGCCACACAATTCCCTCTGTAAGTTGATCCTTTCCATCCTTACCTTTCACCAGATAACACATGGGATTGCTGTGCGTTATGGGAAGAAACACAGTAAAGCGTACCACACAAATTATCCGCTGTAAGCCATTCGCGTGCAATTCCACGCACTCTGAATTGACGCGTATATTACTAGAGCACCCCCTCCGCACCCTATTTCCCGACCTTTTCTATTTCTGTATCACATTTATGCCCAATATCTCGGACGATACTCAGCCACTGATAAAGCTGCCCTTGAGCAGAGAAAGTGGTTCTTCGAGAAGGGCAACGGATACGTGCACCAACAGCAAACGCAGCCTCAGACTCTCGGGTATGGGCTGGCTGACTCTCCCGTCGGCCTGCTTGCTTGGATCTACGAGAAGCTTATCAACTGGACAGACGAGTATCCCTGGGATGACGATGAAGGTTTATTTACTTGCTTATTCATGATCCCATCTATTATTCATATTTTGGTTTTCCAGTTCTCACATGGATCTCGATATATTGGTTCTCGCGCCCTGGCCCAGCAGCCTCGCTGCGTATTTACAAGGAAGTCGCTGCTGCATATAACTACAACGTAGCGTCAGCAGGCGGCGAGCCTATCCCTATACCAATGGGACATTCGTATTTTCCACGTGAAATTGTGCAGCTCCCTAGGAGGTATGCGTTTTATTATGATTTTCCGATGTTTCCGATGTTTACTGCCCCTTCAGATGGACAGCCTCGCCTAATCTGGTCTTCGAGGCTGACCACGATAAGGGTGGTCATTTTGCCGCTTATGAGCAGCCGTTGGCGCTTGTTGGTGACCTGAGAAAGATGTTTGGTAAGGGCGGCCCCGCGTTTAGCGTAGTTTCCGGGCGAACAGGCTATGCCTGAGTGTAGCTCGTATACACCACTGTGGATTTCCTTTACTTTAAAATGCATGGAATTTCTGTTGTAATCATTCCTCTGGATTGCGGCTTGCATCTGTGATCATTTGTGCTTATGAAGGCTATCTTTCTTCTTACCAAAGTTCTAGGTACCGCTATGTCTAAGCGACCACAACCCATCTACAACCTCACCCCTGTGCACTCTTCAATACTGTGCAACTTTCATCGTCTTCTCCTTGGCATTCACACCTCATTACTCATTGACGTCCGTCCCGCGCGTCTTCACGCATACTTAACCAACCCCTCCGACCACCCGAACTCCCATTTTCTCCGCTGGTCAAGCTTTCTGTTTGGTCGACAATTGTTCTACACTTTGCCCTGGTTTCTGGCTTCCATCCTGGAGCCATTACTCTCTTTACACAGTGGCAAAAGCTTGACGGCATCTCTTTTTCTTTTTCTTCTGTCGTTTATTCGAGTCGTGGCTGCCTGATGCTGCACGCGTGGTATGCGCTCTTGTCTTGGTCAGGGATCAGAGGCTCAGAGCAAAGAGCAATCAAGAAGACAACGGAACCAAATGCATTTGATGGTGGGGTAGCGTGGATCGGAGGGTATAGCCTGTGGCTCCAGCATGCGAGTCACATTGTCATATTCATAAAACGAGAGCTGTGTACCAAATGCGCTGATGCCATACAGCTTTGGGTTATCAATCCAGCTCGAAGGTCTTTGAATCGATTCCTCATCTGCGTGTCGGCCTCTTCGCGTTTCGAGTCAAACTGGATTAATTTCGGAGCTTTGACTTCAATAAAGAAAACGGGATGGTGATAAAGATTGACCACGAGAACAGTGACGACGTCGATGCATTCTCTGTTGCGTTGTAAAGCAGGACTGTTGTATTATAGCACGACCTCGTATGCGCCGTCCAGAGAATAGCGTGTAAAGCAGTCGGATGTATGACCCGTAATAAAGGGATTCGTCGGATCCAGAAGGATCGCTCTCCCTTGCAGAGGCGAATGACTCGTGAATATAGTGTGGCCAGGGCTGAGCGACATTGGCTTCCATGGCAGGCTGGGTGGTGGTGGTGGCGATTGCAAGGAGGTGGTCGTGGTTTAAGGCCAGTCTATGGCCCCAGGAGGGCTGTACTAGACCAACTTGGAGTCGTGACCAGCTTCGGCCCAACTTGGATTCGACGCTTTATGACTCCTCCAAACTAGACTCGAAGTGTACCAGAGCGTGACTTGCGTATCCTGGAGCTTCAGATATCCTGGTACACCATATATTTAGTAATGATTCCTCTCCTGAATCTTACCGACTGCAAGCACTTCGTCGGTACCCAGCAACCTTCTGTCATCGCCGCTCGCCTCAAATACGATCTGTCTCTTTGCCGCTCTCCAGGTGGTAGTATCCCCAGCCTCCTCGTGTATTGTCTTCCAACAAGGAATGATCCTATAGCACGTTTCATCGACAATGATCCCAATGCCGACGTCATCTTTGCCCGTATGCAACTCAAGAGCGTCGTCTCCGAAATCAAGAATCATCTAGTTAATCTTGGTGCACATGACAAGCTGGAGGATATCCCCACACATCTCAAGCCGACAGATGACGAGTTTCATGCGGCGCTGAAGGTTCTTCAATATCTTCAGGTCCCCCACATCGCATCATCTATATCCCTGCCACCAAAGTTCTCAATAGAAGAGTTGTCCGGAGTAGTACGAGGACAACTTTCTCTTGGCCCCGAAGTACGCGAGGTCTCGGGCATAAAAGTGCTATCCAAGCGTTGCTACATTTGCCGATTCCGTATCATCAGCCCGCACAAGCTATACCCGGCCATGTGTCATCCCTGTGGAGAGTTTAACGTTGCCTCCTCCTCCATATCTACCGCTCCCCACCTCGACTTACATGGGAAGACCGCCTTGGTGACTGGAGGTCGCATTAAACTCGGCTTCCATGTCGCTCTGCGTCTTCTTCGGTGTGGTGCCAGTGTCATCATATCTTCTCGTTACCCTCTCGACGCAGAAACACGATATCTCAGGGAACTAGATGCAGAAGAATGGAAAACCCGTCTTAGGATCATAGGTGCAGATTTCCGCACGGCGCGAGACGTGTTCGAGCTGGTTCATGTAGTAATCAAATGCGTTAATGTGGAATGGAAGAAGGAGAAACTGGACATACTGATTAACAATGCCGCACAGACACAGGTCGATTCGTTGGAAATGGAAAGAAACAGCATCAAGCGCGAGAAGGAGCTGTTGGCCATGTCCCAAGGACTGGTGCTTAATATGAGCTATTTTCCGCGATTGAAGGGTGGCCAAAATATCTGGAAGTATCTCGATTCTGACGGAGCTGAGGAACATCTTCTTGAAAATGGATCGACACTTGACGCCTCCGACGACGCAAGCAGACTCTCCGTTTCTACCCATGTCCCACAGCCCGTTAAGTCAACCTGGAGGCAAAAAATCTCGGACACCCCATATGAAGACGTCATTTCCACACATAGCATAAATGCATTCGTGCCCTTCATTCTCATGCGAGAGTTGATGCCCTACATAGGTACCAGCGAGCGTTCCACTTCCGTCTATAACACTATTCTCAGGCCATCCGCCTACATAGTCAACGTCTCCGCCCGCGAAGGCTTGCCATCGATATATCCGAAAGATCCACATAAAGCCCGCGGTACACATACGCACACGAACATGTCCAAAGCTGCTCTGAACATGCTCACCGATACGCAGGCGATGAGCTGGTGGAAGCACGCGCGCGTGGCTGTGAATAGTGTCGATCCGGGATATCTCAGTGCAGATCCGGTATACAATAGAAAAGAGAAGGGGACAGGGGGCGGCGCGGATGTGGATGAATGCCCAATAGATTGGGAGGATGGGGCGGGTAGAGTGCTTTGGCCGATCGCGATGGGCGAAAAGGAGGGTAGGGTTATTCGGGGAAAGTTTCTGAAACATTTTATGGAGGTGGACGCGAGAAGGGTACGTGATTTTGAAGTGCTGGATGATACAGCTTAAAACGACCGGCGGGATTTGTCACACTGAACTGATATGCGGAGAAACATGACTCGAGTACAGGAGGGACAAGTTCATGTATCGGCAGAGAAATATACAGCGGTGGAACTCGAAAACGAGTATGGCGTATACTACCTGCGGTCAAGCATAACCTGTCCTTCCAGGCACAACGCCGAATGCAGGGCCACCTTTACCAAACATCTTTCTGAGATCACCCACCAACTCCAGCGGTTTCTCGTGCGCAGCAAAATGTCCACCTTCTTCATGATCAGCTTCAAACACAAGGTTCGGTGCTGTTGTCCACCTGAATAAAGATATTAGACTCATTAAATATCAAATATAAAAGTGGAGAACATACTTCTTCGGAAATTGCATAAGCTCCTTAGGAAAGTGAGAGAATCCCATAGGGATAGAGGTAGGCACCGCTGTCGCGGCTCCTATATCTCCTTTCAAAGCTACGTTGATTTCTTTGTATATGCGAGCGGACGCAGCAGGACCAGCGCGAGAGAACCAGTAAATGGATATCCATGTGAGAACTAGAATGATGGGAAGAACTAAGAATCGCATGCAATGGATGCAAGTATATAATATAACAGACCTTCGTCGTCGTCCCAAGGATAGCTGTCTGTCCACGCCACGAGCTTCTCGTAGATCCAAGCGAGGAGTCCGATAGGAGAGTCAGTCAGAGCGTATCCAATGGTCTGAGGCTGCGTTGCTTGTAAATGGAAGTACCCCATGCCTTTCTCAGCGAACCACTTAGTGCGCTCGAGTCCTGCTCTCTCTGCAGGAGTATATCGTCCAAATAGATCAGCATAGAGGTGATACATTAGAAGTAATGGACGTGAAATTGGGTGCGGAGGAGGCGCTCTGGGATTAATTGGATTTCAGTGCTTGGGACTAGAAAAGAGACGATGAATGGCTGCTTACAGCGGACAGTTCGTGTGCCATGCTTTACTGTGCTTCTTTCCATAAAGCACTGCAATCTTATGCGTTATCTACGCCAGATGAATATCAAGGAATCAGGAGGTTAGAACACACAATATGTGCTCACTAGACATCCCCAATCGCCACCTTGAGTAACTGAGCGAAAACGACATTGTTAATAAATCGTACCATAACAAGAACATCATGACTCGCCATATTCATTGTATCCCAGAGCAAGCATCAATTTATTTCCGAGCTGTATCGAGTTCAATGAGCGAATTATGGCTATGAACGGAATTAGTATATATACCTCTGCGTACTGAGTAAGTTCAAAACCCTTCTTGGTTGGTGCCTCAGAAAAGCCGTACCCAGGTAGACTGAAGGCGACGACATGGAAGCTAGGCTGTTCACTCGAAGCTTCCGTGAGCAATGGTAGTATCTTACGAACTTCCAAGAAGCTGCCTGGCCCTAGATGCGAAATGAATGTGAATTTCGAGAATCAAATGGTAATACCATTACTTACACCCATGAACAAAGAGCAACGGAATAGCATCCACGACCTCGCTCCTCTTATGCACATAGTGCACATTCAGCTTTCCGAAGCCGTCCACCTCGATGTCCCTCGTGAACTGAGGGAGCTCGGCATTCAGCTGTGCTTCGTGCTTTCTCCAGTCATAACCGTTCTTCCACCGAGCGACCAGTCTCTGGATATCTGTTAAAGGCGCACCGTACTCGGTTCCGGCATCCTGGAGCTCGTCGGGAAACGTAGTCAGAGCTAGTTTCTGGTGCAAGAGTGCGATTTTATTTTCCGGGATGGCGATTTGGAAGGTCGCTTCGGGGTTGGAGGGAGTCATAATGGGAGTTGCTGTGGAGAAGGCAAGTGTTCATAATCAGTCTAGGGCGTGCGACTGTGAGAAAGTATGTGAGCTCTAAGCTAAACCGTAGCATGACTAGGAAATCAAGTAAAGTATGCCGTTAACCTTCACAACCAGGTTCTTAAACGGGTATTTCTAAATTTAAATATCGCGTGAGACATTTCGAAAATCAAAGTCTGTTATTCAGGACGGAACAATCGCAAGGGCGCCAGAGAGCTAACGCAATGTTTCATGCGAGCTTCCAAAATGAAAAGCTTAGTATCTGAAGGGATCTGCTGGAGAATATCTCTTTATTGTGAGTTGAACTCGGTGCAGGGGCTATACATGGTGGTTGCTCTCGGGCGTAGATGAGTATCATACCTTTACCTTGAACTGAACAGGGCCGTCCTTTCCAAACATCTTCCTCAGATCCCCGACTAGCTCCTTTGGCTTCTCATGACCGGCAAAATGACCTCCGCTCTCGTGCTCTGCTTCGAACACCAGATTTGGTGCTCTCAACCAACTGAAGTTATGGCAGTCAGAAAATGTACAATAAATACTTGAGTGTAAGTAGATTGCTCACATCTTCGGCAAGCAAACGAGCTCCTTCGGGAAGTATGAATATCCCATAGGGATGGAAATAGGCAGTTTTTTGACGAACGCCGAGCTACCAGCAGCATTAGCTTCATAGTAAATGCGCAACGAAGCTGTAGGACCGGCACGCGAGAACCAGTAAATAGAAATCCAAGTAAGGACTATGGGTAAATTAATCAGAGATGAATAGCGACAAGGAAATAAAAGAATGAGTGACCTTCATCGTCGTCCCAAGGATAATCATCCGTCCAATTGACAAGTTTTTCATAGATCCAGGCAAGAAGTCCGACAGGAGAATCCGCCAGGCCGTATCCGAGGGTCTGGGGCTGCGTCGATTGCTCAGCATAATAGCCCTGGCCTAGCGATTTGAACCACTGGGTTCTAGCCAACCCGGCTTTCTCTGCTGGAGTGTAGGATGTTACCAGATGCGATAGGTACTTGAGCGGTTGCTTCCAGAGCTCGGGAGGGCCACTCCTAAAGTTGACGTTAGAAAAAGAACACATAGAATGCATAATCCATCCTTACATAGGAAAATTGGTGTGCCAGGCTTTGCTGTGCTTACCTCCATACTTAAGAGCGATTTTATACGTGATCTAGAAGCAGAAATAATTATGAATCACGTAGTTGACTGTGAGCAGAATCACACGTACAATATGCCCCCAGTCACCGCCTTGTGTTACTAAATTCTACGCGTTAGCGTGAAACCAGTAAAAGCGACAAAATGGCACGTACCGTATTCGTCGTATCCCAAGGCAAGCATTAATTTATGGCCAATCTTGTAGTTCATATGAGCATAAGTTCACGCAATAGGTTAGTTGAACAAATAAATACCTCTGCAAACTGGGCAATCTCAAATCCTTTCTTGGTAGGCGCCTCAGAGAACCCGTATCCAGGAAGACTGAAGGCGACGACGTGGAAACTGACATGTTCAGAAGATGCTTCCGTCAGGAGCGGAAGTATTTTGCGAACTTCAATGAAACTTCCAGGCCCTGTACGCCGAACAAGATTAGCAGAAAAATAAAAGGGAAATTGAACAAGCGAAGACGTACACCCATGAACGAACAGCAACGGAATTGCATTCGCATCTTCACTCTTCTTATGGATATAGTGGACGTTCAGAGTCCCATGCCCTTCGACGTCGATGTCCCTCGTGAACTGGGGGAGCTCGGCGTTCAAATCTGCTTCATGCTTCCGCCAGTCGTATCCATCCTTCCAGTGAGCAACCAAGCGGCGGATATCAGCCAACGGTACGCCATAGTCACGTCCAGCGTCTTCTAGCTCATCCGGAAAGGTTGATAGCGCAAGCTTTTGCTTTAAAAGCTCGATTTTCTGGTCTGGGACGGAAATCTTGAATGGGACTTCGGGGGCCATGAAGGTCGAAAAGAGGGGAGGTCCATGATAATTGGACACAGCTCCTCTTATATTGGTGGGATGCTAGCCGGAATTCGGCATCAAAACCCCATTATCGCCATCATCTGACTCAAGCACCATGAGTCTTCGAAGTGAATATTTGAATACGCATCCGACTCTTTACCAAATTGCTACGCACCGTGTAGTTCGAGTCAACCTATTATCTTTCTGTTAAGTGGGCGGATGATGTGCTGTAAGGGATATGATTATAAGCAGGGCGGAAGGTCATTGAGGTCATGGAATCCCAGAATGCTTCAGTAGCGCGCGGTTGTGCTATGCGCAATCTGACTCAGAGTCAATGAGGGCAGTTTGTTGACCGTTGTGGTGGCTATTACGGTAGTTTCTAGAACGCGTAATGTCACAATTGGTCACGGTGCAAGATATATGTCACGTGAACAGAAGCTTGGCGTGTTGCGGAATCGCGTTGTATCCGCCACTGACCGTAATAAGGTCTCTACAAGTTCCAATGAATGAAATTTAGCGCGAGGGAAATTGAGGCCTGGGCAAGTACATTATTCAAACATATACACTGCCACTGGTGACTTACCGGCTCCAAGAAGAAACATATCTATCGGAATATTCAAAAAATTGGAGGGATAGGCTAGTATCGATAGTCCACGGACCACAACCCCTGCCAGCTATAGGTGAAAATTTACATTAGATTTAAATTACAATTTTGCTTTGAACACAATGGGTCCGCCGTTTCCAAACATCTTCCTCAAATCTCCAACCAGCTCCTCCGGCTTCTCGTGAGCAGCGAAATGGCCTCCGTTTTCGTGCTCCGCCTCGAATACTACATTTGGTGCTCTTAACCATCTAAATTCAGGCAGTCAGAAAAACATAATTATATAAAATTAAATAGGATGCTTACATCTTCGGAAAGCGAGCGAGCTCCTTCGGAAAGGAGGAATAGCCCATCGGAATCGATACCGGTTGGCTTTTGCCCGACGTCGAGCCACCAAAGGCTTTGGTAGCTTCATAATAAATGCGTAAGGAAGCTGCAGGACCTGCGCGTGAGAACCAGTAAATAGAAATCCACGTGAGGACTATAGTTAAACTTTTATGAGGAGAGGTTCAACGTCGAAGTTGGCAACATCTGACCTTCATCATCATCCCAAGGATAATTATCCGTCCAGTTCACCAATTTTTCAAATATCCACGCGAGAAGGCCGACAGGAGAGTCTGTTAGACCATATCCAAGAGTTTGGGGCTGCGTCGACTGCTCAGCGAAATATCCTCGGCCATGTTTTCTGAACCATTGTGTTCTCGCCAAACTAGCTTTTTCCTCTGGAGTATAGGATGTTATTAGATGCGATAAATAATTCAATGGCTGCTTCCGTAGCTCAGGAGGGCTACCCCTGAATTTATGTGAGAAGTAGGTATGTAAAAAATTCAAGAGTCGACTCTTACTGAGGGAAATTGGTATGCCATGCTTTGTTGTATTTTCCACCATACTGAAGAGCGATTTTATATGAGATCTAGAAAGACGACGAAACTTAATAAAATCATGGATCGAATAGGAAGAGAATCCACCTACAACATGTCCCCAATCACCGCCTTGCGTGACTAAACTCTGCGTATTAGCACCAGATTAAGAAGACAAAACCAATATACGAACCATATTCGTTGTATCCAAGGGAAAGCATTAGTTTATGTCCAACCTATCAGTCCATAAGAACATAAATTTTAATCAATGGTGTATGTCACTTAAATGCTTACCTCGGCGAACTGAGTAATCTCGAATCCTTTCTTGCTAGGTGCCTCTGAGAATCCGTATCCAGGAAGGCTGAAAGCGACGACATGGAAACTGACGTGTTCAGGCGAAGCTTCTGTTAGCAGCGGAAGGACTTTACGAACTTCAATGAAGCTTCCTGGCCCTAAACAGCCAGCGAAATTTATAAAAGATAAAGTATGTTCATATCAATACCGAGACATACATCCATGAATGAACAGCAACGGAATTGCATCCGCAGCTTCGCTTTTCTTGTGGACATAGTGGATATTCAGAGTCCCATGCCCTTTGACGTCGATGTCCTTCGTGAACTGCGGGAGCTCTGCGTTTAGAGCTGCTTCATGCTTCCGCCAGTCGTACCCATCCTTCCAGCGAGCAGCCAAGCGACGAATATCAGTCAGTGGCACGCCATAGTCACGTCCAGCGTTCTCCAGCTCGTCCGGAAAGGTTGCCAGTGCAAGCTTCTGCTGTAAGAGCGCAATTTTCTTCTCCGGAATAGCAATCTTGAATGGGAATTCTGAAGCCATGATGGGGAGAAAGATGGGGCTGGGCGTGCTGATCCACTGAACACCGCTCCTGTTATAATGGTAGGATCCCACCGCATTTCGGCATCCCAAACACCGTTGACACTGTCACCTGACCGGATAGCGTTCCATTCTTCGAGTCCATGAGCGCTTAAATTGGATAAGTTGCACAATGTGTCTGACTCCGCTTCCTAGGCCTTAAGTCGATTGGTTAAACACTCTCTTCCTGAATTGCAAGGTCATGGCAGACATTGGCAGTGGAAAGTTTGGTCACAAGGACCACAGAGTAGCATTGGAGACTTGGAATGCAATAGCGGTCCAGAATTTTTTGTGTGAGTACAGCACACGTAAATTTTCAGCCTGGATGGTGCAGACGCTGCGCAGTAGAAGTTGATAGACCTTTGAAGACGTCCGGTAAACGTTAGTACGGGTCTGCCGACGCGTCTTGTCACAGTCACGGTGCAGGATTGGTCACATCTGACGGCGAATGCCGGCCGCTTTTTGGAGATGACTAATCAAATATGTCATTATCACGTGCATCAAGCCAAATTTTGACGTCGCTCCCGACCCCCGACGCACAGACCGCGTCCGTCGCTCGACAAAGTTCTTCTCGTTCCCCACTACTTCTTGAGCTAAGCTTACTCTGGAGGAGCTTCGAGTCTCTAATCTTCAACTATTTGTGCTTCCAGGAAAGCTATATACACCAATAGCTGGAAGGTTATATAACGCCGATTGTCCCCGACCTCTAAATCCACCAAACGCGTAATATATCTGTACCTCTAAGACGACAATGAATACCCTTGCACGACACGTTACCTCTTTCAGGCAGCCAGTAGGGCAGCTATCTGCAAAAATGGGCCGCCAACTACGACCGGAGCGGTGTTACCATGCATCAAGTTCGAATCCAATGCCACAGCGGCGTGGCAGCACAAAATTGGAATGGGCTTCGAGTATGAGCTCGAGAACGGTGCGGGGACTTCACTCAACGGCTGGTAAGTCAGTTAAGTTTGAGGTGTGGGCGCCCATATCTTCCGCTCTGAGACTAACCATTACTTCTGCATGCAGTTGTCCGTCATTCGGGTATTGACCGTCCAGAGCCGGGAACAGGGTGGGTATTCCCCTCCTCCCCTACATTTCCGTCTTCGGTTCTCTTTTACTCATTTCTTGTGGTCCCTATAGGATTAAAATCCATTTCAAAGACTCAAAGGGTACTCTGTTAAAAACTGTCGAAGCCAATGAGGGGGATGATCTACTAGCGGTAGCTCATGAATATGACATCGATCTAGAGGGTGCGTCTTTTGTGCCTGTTGTCCTCCACATCTCACTAATGATAGCTATCCTTTCTTAACCAGGTGCTTGTGAAGGCTCAGTTGCCTGTTCGACCTGTCATGTCATTCTACCCCCAGAATACTACGATCTTCTTCCAGAGCCGGAAGATGACGAGAATGACATGCTCGACATGGCATTCGGGCTCACTGATACGAGCCGGTTAGGGTGTCAGGTGAAGCTGACACGCGAGCTCGACGGGATAATAGCAACGCTACCGAGTGCGACACGGAATATGTTCGTAGACGGTATGTCGCTCTTGGCCTTCCATGATATAAGAGGATCAATACTAAATACTTCCGTGCTTTGATAGGCAAGAAAGCATCACATTAATAGTCATATAATGCAGGATCAAAATAATCTGGATTCTTCGAGCACTCAACAGTCATAGATGGCTCAGGGTTCAACCCCAAAATGCCCACTCCTCCATCTCCCAGTTCTTTTTTGGATATTCTAATTTCTATTGTGGCCTATGAGCTCGCTCCCAGACAAATGATGTACTTCAATAATCATTGCTGGGTTCTAGCACCTGTGTGTACACATACCCCATTTCCAACTTAGTAGTGCGCGTTGGCAAGCTAGAAGGTGGTCCTCTGTATGTTTTTGTCTCGTTTTACTGTGCGAAGTCCTGAGCTAATCCTAGTCATCGGCACCGAAGGCTTGTCATTCGGCGTTAAGCGGTCCATGTTAGTACGCTTTACAACCATGCGTGTGGCTGCCGATTCTTCGTTTACGTTGTTCTCATCGTGTACGGATGTGGACGCACACGGCATTCATCCTAAAAGCCTAGTAAAGTTGACATAATCGTCAATTGTCAGGTTTGAGAGAGGTGTAGTGATTTGCTGGCCCGGCCTGAAGCCCTGAACCCCGCCAGGCCAAGCCCTGAATCCCCAGGCCAAGCCCTGAATCCCCAGGCCAAGCCTCTAAGCCCGGGCCTGTAGTGGGATCACGTGACCATATCGATATGTTCTCATTAGCGTCACCATAAGTCCTTTGATCAATGTTAAGTATGTAAATTCTGACATAGATCCATAGTTTATGATAGTTTTATTTGTACTTTATAATAAATAATCTGATGTACTTACTACAAGTTCGTACTGCACAGCGCACACCTAAGAAGCCCGGGCTCAGGCCAAGCCAGGCCCGAGCCAAGCCAAAGCCAAAGGTGCGGGCCTGGCCTGAGATTTTTAGAGGCCAAAGCCAGCTCAGGCCGGGCCCAAGCCTTGGCTTCAGGCCAAAGCCGGGCCCGCAAATCACTAGAGAGGTGTCGAAGCGTTGTGTGAAGTCACATTCTCTCTAATTCCGGAGACCTGCCTTAGAAGATTTCTGACGAACGGGCAATATCTGAATGAAAATCGGTCGCTGACTATTTCTGTATAGTGATTGCCTT
>JASFDD010000106.1:0-63370 GCA_036937055.1 Nidula microcarpa | reverse complement strand
CTGTAGGCTTCCCGAGCCACCGGCTTCAGCGCCGCGAGCTTCTCTTTCAGCTCGCCCGGATTCCGATTTATGTAGGTAGTGCTATTATTGATGGTACAATTACCCGCGACCTCTGTGAAAGACGGGTTAACAACAGTAAAATCGGTTGGATTTGCGAACGCCGGCATGATTTCTCCAAGGTGTTGAGCGGGATGGTGGCAGTAGGAAAGAAAGAGGTAGATATCGTGCTGCAAGGTGTCAAGCATAAGCGCTGGTACCACATTGCCTGAGCAATCTCCGCCGGCTGGGGCCGAGCGGCATTCTCTGTGGTCATCATGTGCAATCTCCAGTCTGGTCACCCTCATCTCGGCGGAGGTTGGGAGGTGTCTGATTTTTCGTTCTAGACGAGCAAGACCACCTGACATATGGTTCTTTTCTTCTCTTCATCCTCTGTGCGTCTGGTTCTTCTCTGTCCCTTTCTCGCTTTGAGCCCCTCGCTTTGGGCCCGACGGGCGTTCACTGCTTCACCCTTTGTCGCACTTGGATTGTCCCGCCTTGCTGCTCGCTAGCAACTAGTTTCTCTCCTAGCCTGCCATCCCGTTTATCCAAGGTACGCCCACGATTTTCCTAGCGAGGTGCTCGTCTTGATGGTACCGGACCCAGTTTCAGACCCTTTGGTCTTTGCCATGGCTGATCCGTCAATATCCCCACTCCGAATCAGCTCTCCAAGTTTCGAACCCCATCCAACGCGTCCCACCTAACTTGTCTCCTCTTATGCCAAGTGCTCAACCCCGAAGAGACTCTCGGTGGCCTCCTCATCGTGCGCGCCCCTCTCCCCGATACGGCGCATCCCTCCTCCCAGCCACGTACGGTCTTTAGTGAGTAGGCTTTTCCGTTCTCCATTCCTTGCTTTTTTATCCGTTCCTCCGTCCTTTTATTTGCCCCTTCGTTCATTCCCCACTATCCCTTTCCCCCGGGCGTATTCCTTATCTCCCTCTTGTTCCTTCTGTTCCCTCTTCTCTCCGTTCCCACTTCCTTATTCCCTTACCCCCCTCCCTCCCTTCTCGTCCCTCCTGGTCCGCCTCCCTCACCACTACCTCCTTCTACGTCTGCCCCCTCCTTCCCCCATCATCATCCCTCATTCCTTCGATATCCCCCTTCCCCACCCCCTCTCATCCACATCTCTCCCCTCCTCGTTCCCTGCCTCCCTCTTCCCCCTGCCTCTTTCTCCTTCTCAAAAACTCCAACTAACCCCGCCCCCTCCCCCCTCCCAACAGGCTACCCACACCTCCGTCACCTCCTTCTACAAACACATCGATGCCGACCCCCCGGACTCGGGGCGCATCCACGGCTCCTCATCTAGTGCTCCTTGCGCGTCTCTGACTCCTCTCTCGGGCCCACGAACGCCCACTCAAAACCCAATCCCCGCCCACTGTCTTCTTCTGCTACATCCTCCCCTATCCTTTGTCACCCCTGCCATGCGAGAAAGCGAAGGGGGTATTGGGGACAACACAAGACGAGGCAGTACGGGTGTTGGCGGAGAAGAGGATCGATGTGAGCTTGTACGACGATGGGAGGGAGGGAGGGGAGACGAGGGAGAATGTAAAGAATGTAAGGAATCGGGGGTGGGAGGTTGTTTATTCAGGGCATATACAGCGGTACGTGGCAGTTTTTTGTCCTGGTTTTCAGGGGGGATTTCTTCGACGCAGTTGAGGTTTTCTGGGTGCACGACTTTGCTCTTATTTCTTACTTTCCTATTTCCCTTCGTTCTTTCGCTGTTAGATATCCTGGGATGTACGACGTGTACTTTTTCCAAGCTTGCTTTCTTGTTGGTTGCTTTCTTCATTTCTTCCATCGTCAGACCTACCCTGCACGACTCGCTGTTCTTTCTTACTTACTTCTGTGCTTAATTTCTTCCTGCTTTTACTTCATCGCCGCCAAGTCTACGCGGGTGCATTATCTTCGCTCTTTTTCTTCCTTCCTTCCTTAATTTTCGTATTTGCTTGCGCTCTTGCTCATCCTTTCTCTTTTCTTTGCGAGGTCTACTTGTATGCACGATGCGCGTGCCTTTCTTACTTGCCCCTGGTTTTTCTATTTTCCTATCTGCCTTATTTTTTGCCATCTTTCTCATTTTCTTTTGCTCTTTTTTTTCGTTGCCGTCAAGTCTGCTGGGATGTGCAATACGCGCGACTATCTTGCTGCTTTTTTTTTTTGCGGCGTCATGTCTGTCGAGGTACACGATACCCTCGTCTTTCTTGCTTGTTCTCTTGTTTTCGTCTTTCGAGTCTACCGAGATGCATGATTAGCTCGTCTCTACTGGCTTCCTTGTGCTGTTGCCTTCTCGCTTTCTTACAGCTTCCTCTTTATTCTTCACTATCAAGTCCACAGTGATGCAGGATTTGATCGTCTTTCTTACTTTCTTTGATTCTTGCGTTTTTGGCATTTTCCCGTCTTCCTCGTGCCGTCAAGTATCTCCAGATGCACGACGAGCTCAACTTTCTTGGTTCGTTTCATCCATGCTCGTTTTCGTCCTTGCTTCTTGCCGGCTTTCTGATCTCTTTCTCCCTTTCTTACCTTCTTTCTTCGCTGTCAAAGTTATGGGTTGCACGACAAACACATTCTTCCTTTACTTTCGTGCTTCCCTTCTCCCCCTCCTTTTTCCTTGCCCGGAAGTACGATACGCTCGTCTTGCTTGCTTTCTGCATCATTTCCTTGCCCTCTTTTTCGCTGTTAACTCTTACTTGCTTACTTTTGTTTCACTCTTTCCTTTTTTCTCTCCTTCGGTTTTTTAGTCTACACCAAACATGACGCTAACTTCCTTTCTTTCTCCAGGGAACTGGAAGACGAGCCTGGAAAAAGCCTCCTATGCCTACGAAGCATACACCAAGCAGCTTTGCGCCCCTCCCATCTCACCTTCCCCTGTTCCCCCGGAGTTGTCAGCCAAAGCCAAAACTAAACAACGCGTCCCAGACTCTCTGCCTAGGGTGCACGAGCTCCCAGCCGAGATGTAAGCAGGGGCACGGCGGGCGATGAGCATACAAGGGCTTGGGGAGCCTGTGGCCTCGTCGTCGCGGTCCGGGTCTGGGACGTGGCGGACGAGCCAGGAAGTGGAGGAAGAACTGGCCCGGCGCATGCCGGACGTACAGTTCATACTGGACCAACTGTATATGTATGTGAGCGCCGCGCGGGGTATGACGAGGGTGGTGGAAGACATGCTGGACAGGCGGCTCAATCTCCTCTCAGGCATGCTGGCCGCTCTACACGCTGTACCCCCTCCATCACGTACCATACTTCCTCCTCGTCGGACGCAGCACATTTCCTCTCGATGTACCTCTCTCCTTCATCCTCGTCCTCCTCTACACCTTCAGCGGACCTGCCGAGTCTTCTGCGCGCATTAGCTCGTGTGGACGAGGAGCGGCCCCCGGGACAAGTGGGTGATGCTGCACGGCGCGCGGCGAAGGAGGTGCAGCACGCGGGGGAGAGTAGGACGGGGGCGGTGGGAAAGCGATGCATCACAGACGTGCCGGCGACGCCACGGAAAGGCGGGGGTGCTGTGCCGGAGATGCCTAGGAGAAGGAGAAACGGGAACGGTAGCCGCGTGTCTGGGAACTTGGGAAGGCTGACAGTGATGGTGTGAAGCGCCCACCAATCGATCCCTAATCGATTCCAATCTATTTCACTAGCTACAGTCTCTTCGCACTTGGCCACGTTCAATATTTTCTGCCGTATCTTTGGTTTTCACTTCATCGCCGTCGGTCCATTAGACGAATGAACAAGACGGAAAGATTTGCAGAGCATTTCAACGCGAACTACGTACCAAATGCTCCTAACCCCCATCCGTCGGCTGCCGCTAGAGGTGCTGGAGCGTATCTTCAAGCACTGTCTCCCAACTCACCACAGCCCTATGACGAGTGCAGAGGCTATGCCCCTCCTCACTCGTATCTGTAGCGTGTGGTGGCGAACATCGTTCGGCTTTCCTAGGCCCTGCGCCCGATTGCATATTCCCGTACCCGTAGCGTGACGTCGAGCGGATCCCGCGCATAACGCGCTGCAGAGACACCAGGCTGTGGTGTATGAGTAGCTCGCACGCTCGGGCGACATGTCGTTGTCGATCACACCCTTCCGGCCTGTGCTGTACATCGATTGGTCGAACACACTAGCTCACGATTTAGATGACTTCCATTTCATATATCCCGCGCTTCTCTCATTCCGCCGGCGATCGAGGCGGATCGAAATATCCGCACCTCTGTAGGTCCTGAGCGCCGTGTTCACACCTGAGATCAAAATGCGAAAGGACAGCCTGCCGCTGCTGTAGAGTATCACTATCGAATGCGAGAATGAAGGAGTGACCGCACACCAACTGTGGGGACCACCCCTGCCATGGCATAAATTGGCGCTCTTATCTTCGCCTCGCCTATGCAGCGTCTCGCTGAAGAACATATATCATTCGCTGTCGGTTTTGCCCAATTGGTCGGAGCTGACGACACTGTTAATGCGTGGGGTGGGTTATGGTCCCACCATGGAAAATGCCTTCGCCATATTGGCCACAATGCCCCGGCTTGTCGACTGTGCATTGCAAATCGTACTGAGCCACAGGATGACGCAGTTTTTTTCGATGACGCTCTTCCTCAGGTGATTTCCATTCCTGCTCTCAGGTTCTTCTCAGTTACAGAGTCAATGGACATTCGGCATTTCCCCAGGCAGCTCTGTGTACCTTCTCTTCGGCACCTAGAATACTACGAGAGTACGTCATTGCACGATGGGTGCGCTGAAGTCCTACTGGCGCTCGCACCCTTTGTCACGCTCTTTTCTCTGAGTCTAGTTGCGTTTGACCGAGACTACGTGTACATGTGTCTCCAGAAAACGCCTTTCCTCATTTCACTTAACCTCGTTCAAGTGAAATCCTGGGGCATACCCATCCCTTTGTCACGTCTCGACGATGACCTACTGGACCGTCTCTCATCTACGGATATATGCCCACCGCTCGAAGCATTCGAGTACGAGGCAACTGAGTTTTCTGAACCCGCGCCTCTACGGTTCATACGTGCTCGGCGTAGTACTAATATATCAGCCACGAATGGGATGCTTGGTCCATTACAGAGGGTACGAGTATCCTTCACCCGTGTTTTGGTGACGGAAACCCAATCCGCGACGTCTTGCAGGAGTTGGAGGTGCTCAGGAAGTCTAGTATGGAAATAATTCACCAGCATGCTCATGCTGTACCCGGTCCGAAACTATTTTCTCCTTGGTATGGAGTGTCCGATGCTCCTCAGTATAACAACGTACGCACTTGCCGTGATCCAGTCTATCTGATGATGATCGTATATACTGGAAAAACTGACGTACCCTGGACAATTTTACTGAAGGCTGATTTAAGGCCGTGAACGTGTTAAGCGCTGGGCCATGGGCACCCCCGCAGTATTCCAGAACCCGCGATACATTTTTCCCCTCTTCCCCACCACCTCCCGCGACCTCTTACGGCTGGACTTCTTCGGCTACCCTATCTCCTTCGATCGCCTAGTGGAAGTAGCAAAAGAACACTATTGCATGCCCTACTCCACCTCCTGGGAGCACCACCCACACATGGGTATTCAGTACCTCCGCGCCGCCTGGGGGCACTGGCATGTATACCTTGCTAACGCAGTGGCGGAGGAGGGCGACGACCCGCTCCCGGAAAACGGGTTTGCGGAGCCGCTGCACCCTGGGAAGTCGATTTCTCAATATTCCGAGTGTGTTTATGAATTTGGAGCTGCTGGCATATCGACTTCCGAGTGTGCAGCAGATGGAGGTCTTCTTGGTGGGGATGTTGGGGAAACTGAGGTGGTTCGATGATGGGTGTGCTCTGGATGATTTTGATGGGTATATGATGTACTGAGCTTGAGATAGTTCAGCAGCATCCTAGCCCGCTCCCTATCCTTATTCATTCGCATCAATGACACCCCAAACCGTCTGCACGCCATTTCGACTGCGCTCTTCCCTTCCTACATCGTTAAGGCACGCCCCACTACTTGCTGTTCATTTCCCTACCGCCGAGGCATGTTCACAATACGCTGCTCGTTCCCCACTGCCGAGGCACTACGTTCTGCTCGTTTTCCAATTCGTGAGGCGCGTTCACCATACGCTACTCGTTTCTCCGCCGGCGAGACACCTCCACCAAGCGGCTGTCCGTATCTCCATAAGAAGCAATGTGATGTACCGACGTTCTTCCTAATGCTTATGGGCCACCGTTAAGCTTGTCAGGTTAAAGTGGCCATCACAGATGCGCAAGATAGTTTGTCTAGGTTCCTTCTCTCCCTCGTTCCCACCGCTCTGGCACCCTATTCTCTCGCAGGGAAGGGGCTATGAATGAATGTCTGCTGCTGCCCCCATATTCCAAACCAAACGACGCGGACTCACCTTTACCCTCTTGTCGAGATGTACCAGCGCGTCCTTCCTCGCCTTGAGCAATGCCCCATCCTGCTCCCCCGCGCAAACTACCTGGCCCTCTTACTCTCGTTCCCGTTCCCGTTCTTGCCCTCCATCTTCTAGCCCAGAAATGCTCGAGGTTTCGTCGTCGCGATGGATGCGCATGCCTCGTTTCCTGGATGAGTTGCGGACGTGCACTGTCTGTCTATGAGAACACGATCGATGACGAGGTCGTGTCTCCTTCTATGCGCTGTCTGTTGCAATGCCCAACTAGCTTCAGCTGTCGACGAGGTCCTGGATGGGCGGGTTACATAAAGTCGAGCTTGAGCCCTACCTCAGCGCGTTTTCACATGAGAACTGGCCATGCCATACGAGCAAATCACTCGGTTCTGTCAAATTCTTTCCCTTCGTCTGCTCTTCTGTCTAGTAGTTGTTGAGTGTCTGCCTCAGGTTCTTTTTGACCAGGGGCCAAGGCATACCGGGACTCGGCACTTTTACACCTCCAAGCAGCGTACCAGGACTTTGACCCAGGCAGTACACGACATTGCGTGCTTACATACACAGCCATCCCTCCCAAACCCTTTCTCGTGCTGATCCCAAGTACTATCCACTCCCGCGCCGGAGATCTTCCTCCTGCTCTCTGACGTGGAGCCCGCCTCTCTTTCAACATGCCCGAGGATAAGGACCTCGTCCCCCAGCGAAATGTGCAGATCGACCGCGCTGGACCATGTACATATCGATATGCGGGCTGATTCCGGCATTGGCTCGAGCAATGTGTTCGTCATGTTTAGCTTTGGGAATGGGATGCACACGTCACGCTCATAGCCATAGGTGGCGAAGCGCTGGCTGTACGTATGGTGTACTGAAGCGCCGCCTCTCGATTCTTGCGGTATAGACTATTGCGCCGCTATTTATCCGGTATCGAGTGGACATTGAACTGAGCAGGATGGTGTCGTCGGTTCCCTCGACCTGCTTTTTTTGTTTCTCTATTATGGAGTCCAAAGACATCCGACACTTCCTCGAGCTCATCTACCTGTATTCTTTGCAGCACATGGAGTACTTCCAGGACGGTCCTTCCGTACGCGATGGATGCCCCGAGGTCCTAATCGTCAGGCGGCTTACTCCTAGGTTGTTTTCGTTCAGCGAGATCTATCTAAACAAGAGTCTCCAACGCATACCCTTCCACACCCTTCCTCATCTCGCTTCACCTCATAGGCACTCATCCCTACTTCAGTATCAACGATGGCCTCCTGGACCATCTCTCATCGCCAGACATATGCCCGCAGCTCGAAGTGCTCGAATGCGACTACGCAGGCTTCTCAGATACTGTACTTTTGGGGGTAATACGAGTACGTCGTGGCATGCCGGTCACCGGTCCTTGAGGTCCCGCTGTTCATGCCAGTAGAGGATCTTCGTTCACTTCAGCAGGTTGACACTGCAAATGATTAAACATATATTGTCCTATTCTACGTACTGTACATGCAAAGTATACACCATGGTGTCTATCAGCATCGCGTTTGTCTTCTCCCAGTGCATATCCAAGCCGTCGTCCAGCGTCTAAACAAGGATGTCCATTCGTTAGCGTGTACCGATAACCAGAGAACAACTCAAGATGCTCACAAGAACTCGACAATCCCTATTAATGGTATTGGTTGCAACTGCTCTGACCTGCACACTACGAGAGCCCTCCGTCCAGCAGCACTCGTAGAACGACTCCAACATCGATAGCGGTTCACATAAATGCACGTGCCTGCCAAAGAGAAGCGAGCCTTCGTAAGATGCAAAGGATGAAAGATAGGCAGACATTAATGTCCACACTTGTCGCCACAGTCTGCCACGAAGAACATCCTCGGCTAATGGTGGAATATCGGGCAGCAGCTGCATGCAGAAGATGTAGTGCATCGGTGGCTGAGAATGGCATCATTCGAGTAGTTGGCACTAAGAGTTTATGTTGTTGGAGAGGAGCTGTAGAAGTAGAGTTGTCAGAAGGTGCCACGGTGCGATGCAGAACCCAGGGTACGAAAGACCGAAGGCGGCTGAAGCAATTACCTGTAAGTTGGTGAAGCATTCGAAGCCCCGCTTCCTGTTCCTGTATCCCCACAGGCGCTCATGTGACCGGATGAATGTCTTCTAATTAAAGTAGAAATCGTCTCCCAGGTGATTCAGGACTGCAGAAGAAAAAATGAGTCCCGGAACCACGAGAAAAGAAGAAAAGTTAAAGACACAAAGAAAATACGCACCCATGCACCTAACCTCGTCTCTGGCCGCGGCGACTAGCCGTTCGCAGAAACTAGAGCTTCTGCTGCATCCCACACATGACCAGCTGACAAGGAAAGCATTTCCATAGGATTCAACGGCAGGAATACTTGCTGCCTGGGTTAGTTGCTGTTGGAAGAATCTGTTAGAGAATGACGGTTAGTAGTGGTGAGAGACATGCAAGCAACGGGAAAGATGGAAGAAGCGAAGAGACATGTACGGGAGGATAGCGAGAAGGAAGGAGATGTAAACGAGAGCGATGTTTACTCGCAGGTTCATGGCACGACGCCCCAGCTTTCATCCGTCGTCATTGTGAACGAGCCTTGTGCTGAACCTGTAGAGAATATCTCAGTGACACATAAAACACAAGGCAGCGAAAAGAACGGGCTCATGCCAAATGATCAATGTTGGCTACAAATACAGCCCGGCGTCGGGAACAAACATTGAACAGCGAGCGAAGAGGGCGCTGGGTCATTGTAGAAATCAGCATAGCAGCATCACTGGCGAATGTGAAGGAGACAACGTAAAGACGGAGAAACGATCAAGGGCCGTAAATGATATAGTAAATAGGAATGAAAGAAATTTCGACAAGAAAAGAATAATGCGGCAGAGCAGGGTGACGATACGGCGATGACAGACAAACGATATGTCGAGGAGGGAAGATTGCACGTGGAAAACTCGTCGAAAAGAAAGGCAAGCTTGAGGGGGGTAAAATCCACATGGAAGAGTGTAAATGGTGTCGAAGTGATGTGGAAGAGGGCGAAAACATCACAAAGAGGGTGAACGACAGAATGAAGATGGACAACCACATGTGGAAGGCCATCAAAGACACTGCGAACATTGAACAGCGAAGCCCGTATTCGATGCCAGAGGAAACTGCGAGAGCAGGGAGCCAGCCAAAGCAGAGGAGCGAAGCGAAAGCGGAGCAACTAATGAAATAGAATGAAAAGCGAAGCAGCAGAACAACTCACTGGTAATATCACACATCTAGTGATTATTAAACACCGTCTTCCCGCCCTTATAGCACGCCATATTCGCCGATGCCTCTCCCATCCTCGTCTCTACCTATGCCGACTTCGATTCCGCCTGCGAGGGGAAGCCGCCGTACTTCTGGTCTACTTTGCACACTGCATGGGACAGAACAAATGAGATTCAAGAAACGAACACTGCAAGAGGAGGGAACGCACCGTTACAGATCCCACCGATGGGGAAATGCCCTGCACAGGAATGAGAACACGCAAAAGTAACGCGAAGGCAGGACAGGCACTCGGGCGGAACGAGACAATCAATCTTGCCCCATCTTGAGGGCATCCACACAGCCAATCATACAGGCCGTAGTACCCGTGCTGGCTGCAGGTGAATGTGGGGAGGGCACAGTTGAAGCAGCGGAGCATCTCTGTATCCATTAGGTGTGTTCAGTATGAACTCTTGAATCACGGAGGCAGGGACGTACCGGGGCGGCCGTAGGAAGTTAGGCTCTGTATTTTTGGACGGTGTTAGACTGAGACTCTCAAAGGATAGAGTAAGCAGGCGCACGATGGTGATGTTTGACCCTAGAAGCGTCTGCAGAGACCACGATGATGAGTTGTTACTGTTGTGCGCAGCAGAGGATAGGAGACGGGGCGAAGATCTAGGAGCAGTGCGACGGCGAGGCGCATCCGAGCTGGATGTGGAGAGGAGAAAGACAAATCCCTACCTCCTGCATGGAGATCAGTGTACAATAGCTTGCTGGAACTTGCTCAGACGGGAACTGGACTTCGTGCTGGTGTCAGTGATATTGGTGGAAGACGCGGCCTAATGCGACTACCGTCTGGAAGTGGCTTGACTCACAACGAGTCACGGGAGCCCCGCATGCCGTGTCCTTGGAATAAACATGCGTACATAGGATGAAAAGGAATAGCGATCACGACGCACAGCGCACACACGATGAACAGTGCATCTTCCTCCAAGTGAACCACATTTGGACTGTTCTCCCCGTCAAAGCCACTCGGAGATTCACCGGAATAGCAAACTTGCTTGGAACATCTCGCAAGTATCTTGATTCCGGGAAGTAAGTTTGCTCTGATGTGTCTAAATTTGAGCATATCTGCTGTGATTCTGACAGTAGCAATTGATAGGATCGATGTAAGTCTACCTACCCCCCATGGACAGTTCGCCGTTCTCATTTACGTTGTTCAGCTCCAGTTTGGCTCAACACGTTACATTTCCGTGAGACCATAGCTGAAACCAGAGGTCATCAGTTGTCCAAATTTAAGTCGCCTCCATGCATGGCCTTTCAACGTCTCTCTCAAGAAATTGACGAGACTCTTGCACTGATTATGGAGTGCGTTTGCACCGTGTGAGCATGACAGATCTAGCAGACCGGGGCTGTGTAACATGGAAACACTTAAGTCTTCCTCTGCAATCTGATCTTCTTTGTCCTCTGATCAGCACCCCCCATCATCAAGCCCCTCCAAGATACAAGCAGACAATATCTGAAATCCCTCTCTCAATGCCATTGTTGGAAAATTCACAGAATACATCTATCTCCCAGAGCATTTTCAATGATGTTGCTGGTAATCAAATTAATTATCATATGTATAAAACTAGCCCCTTAGACATGGTTAGAATATTCCTACACCTTTTAAAGCTTCAAAGTAGAGCTTATTTTCTACAGGTTGAAGGCACTGGTCTACAATCTTCTATGAAGTAGGCATTCCTTATTCATGGTGATTTATACTGACATTGTTGTAGCCTTTTAATGTCCTTAACTCCTCCACCAGTCCCAGTCCCTTTCCTGGGAAGAACTGAACTGGTTGAGAAAGCAGTTTCAATCATCAACTCTGCAGACCATGCTAAAATTGCCATCCTGGGCCCTGGAGGGATGGGGAAGACCTCTCTTTCCCTTGCTATCTTGCATAACCATGCCATTGAAAAGAGATTTCACAACAAGAAGTACTTTGTCCCATGTGATGGGATAAAATCTGCAGATACCCTGGTCTTCAGCATTCTTTATGTTCTTGGAATGACAGGAAACTCTGGGGCTAAAAATGATCCTCTTACTACCTTGGGGGATGCTTTGGCTACTGGTCCACTCATGCTGATATTGGATAATTTTGAAACACCATGGAATGAGTCTGTCACATTTGGTGAAGTGGAGGGAATTCTGCAAAGAATTGCTTCAGTAGATGGAGTGACCTTGATCATCACTATGAGGGGTATTATATCTCCATCTGGGGTTAGCTGGACTCCTCTTCTCCCTGATACTGGATTGCCTGCACTCTCTCTTGAAGCAGCAAGAGATGTCCTCCTAGCAAGCAAGCCCTTGAATGCCTCTGAAAATGTCAATGATGTAGATGCATTGCTAAAAGAGCTTGATTGCATACCACTTGCCATTAACTTGGTGAAACCTCTTCGAGCATTTTCTAGTATTGCAAAGGTGCTGAAAAGGTGGAGGAAAGAAAAAACTAAGATTCTCAAATCTACAAGAAACCAAATAAATGATCGCTTGGCTAGCATTGATTTATCCATCAATGTATCACTTGAGTCCTTCAAAATAGCTAAAAACTCAGAAGCTACAAAACTTTTAGCACTGTTGTCATACCTTCCAGATGGTATTGTTGAATGGGAAGATACAATAGAGGATATGATACCTAGCATAAGAAATGTTGATGAGGCTGTTTCAGTTCTATGTACTGCTTCACTTGTGCAAAACATGGAATGCACACTGAAGATGTTGTCACCAATTAGGCATTATATAAAGGAAAGATATCATGATTGCTATCAACAGGAAGTTCTAGAGCTGGAAAATTATTATGTCAACATGATTGGAATGCATGATGACAAGGGACTGGGAAAGCAGTTTGTTAAACAATTGATTCCAGGAGTGAATAATCTCACAGCAATTCTTGCTGATGGATTGGAAACCCATCCCTCAGACAGACTTATTCAGGCAGCATTGAAATACTCAGAATCTCTGTGGTATATACAACCCACAGAATCACTAGTTTTGAAAGTCATTGAAATTATTGAACTAAAAGTGCCTGAACTATTGTCTAAATGCAAACTACATTTGGCAAAAGTACACTATTACAAAAATGATTATCATGCAGCATCAAAATGGGCCTCAGATGTCTATGATCAGGTTAGGATCACTGGGGACCAGCTTGGCATAGCACAATGTCTCCAAATTCTTGGGGACATTTTGCGCATGCAGAGCCAGTACTCAGCTGCAGAAGAAAAACTTGAATCTGCTCATGAGCAGTTCAGGGTCATTAGGAACCAGCTGGGCATAGCACAATGTCTTCGAAGCCTTGGTGATATCTTGTACATGCAAAGCCATTACTCAGCTGCACAGGAAAAGTTTGAGTCTGCCTATGAGCAGTTCAGGACCATTGGGGACCAGCTGGGCATAGCACATTGTCTTCGAAGCCTTGGGGACATCTTGCATATGCAAAGTCAGTACACAGCTGCACAAAAAAAGCTTGAGGCTGCTCATGAGCAGTTCAAGGTCATTGGAAATCAGAGGGGCATGACACAATGTCTTCAGCGCCTTGGGGACATCTTATACATGCAAAGCCAGTATTCAGCTGCACAAGAAAAGCTTGAGTCTGCCCATGAGCAGTTCAGGGTCATTGGGGACCAGCTGGGCATGGCACAATGTCTTCGAAGCCTGGGAGGCATCTTGCACATGCAAAGCCAGTACATAGCTGCACAAGAAAAGCTTGAGTCTGCTCATGAACAGTTTAGGGTCATTGGAAATCAGAGTGGGACAGCACAATGTCTTCAGCACCTTGGGGACACCTTGCACATGCAAAGCCAGTACTCAGCTGCACAAGAAAAGCTTGAGTCTGCTTATGAGCAATTCAGGATCATTGGTGACCAACTGGGCATGGAACAATGTAAGCAAAGCCTTGATGACATCTTGCACAAGCAAGAGGAGGGCACTGCCCTACAACAACATTTGACTACATAAGAAATTGTTGTTAGGCTCTGAGCATTGCCATAATTCCACAGCTTGGTTTCAGTCAGCCATTGTTCTTTTGCATGGAAAGACTTTACTTCATATACTTAGTTTCTCCAAGAGTCAAATAAAATTAGTGCTGTTGCCATCACTCCAACTTGAGATCTGTTAGTACATATTTTCTCCTAGCCTGTCCTCTGTGCTTCTTTTGTGTAGTTTTAGTTCACAATCTGTAATTGCACTCTTATGGTACCAAAATAGTTATGCTTCAGGTGTCAGTAGTTAAAATGGTTTACCTGTGCTTTACTGCTTTGGAGATCACCCCAGTTAATAACAAACAGCTGAAAATATAATTAATAACAAGGGAAGTGGGGCAAGAATCTCAAACTGAGGGAGATTGAGTTAAAATGAAAGTTAGTGCCTTGAAATTAAATCAAAAGCAGTGGATTCATATTTGGCCTTAGTGAGCTTGAGAGGCAATCAGAGGGGTAGCTATATCCACAGTAAACTACCTATATCTTATGAGGTGAAATAAATAAAGACTAAAACCAGTAAACTATGGAATACCACAAAATGTAATTATTTAGTAGACTAACCAAGGAATCCCAAAAGGATACAGTGTAGTAATATTCCTTGAGGCATTGCTTTGTGATTTTGAAATTTATTCAAATTTGCTCATCTTTGCACCAAAAATTTTGCACACAAGTGATCTAAATTATCTACATCTCTGATTACTTTTAGTATAAGTTAGAAGAAGAGGAGATATGGTGCTAAAATTTGGGTAGGTGGATATGTCATGATTCCCTGTCCTTGAGACAAATGTGACATATCCAGTTTGATAACCTGATGTCTGGCAAACTCAGCTGTTTTCATTTCAAATGTGATTATTGATACTATGCTAGGCCTCCCTGCCCTTGAATACTGTTAGAAAAATGTCTCAAGGAACATTACTATACTGTACACAATGATCTGGTGTGCATTGCAAAATACTCAAAAATGAGTGCCTATTATTCCAATAAATTGGAGGATATATAATGTCAGAGTATGTAGTCACCAGCCAATGCAAGTTGACTCTTGGGTTGATTTGGACCCAAGGTAGGCCAGCAGCAGGCTGTGAGGACATAGCACAACACTGGCAAATATACATATTGGAATTCAGCAGCAAGAACTGCCTAGCAGCTCCATTAAAGTTCACATGGTTTGGCATGGTGTATAAGTCATATAGATGAGCTTGAATAGCATAATTCAGCCTTGGATTGGTTTTGGCTGGACAAAAATAATAAGTAAGATGGTTAATTCAAAGATTGTACACTAAACCTCCCATCATCTCATATGATTACCAGTATAGCATTGTAATTCCCCCATGAAAACATTATAAATGCAGCTGTACTTACAGAATTTTTGAATATGAGTCATAATCCACCATTATCAGCATAAGAGCATCATGGTATGTCAAATCATGTCACAACTCTGATTGTCTGATTCAACATCTAAGTATGGCTGCTTACAAGGACAATTTTCAGACAGTTTGTGGCCTCTGAGACTTGATGGTAATATATGGCATCCAGCATAAGCTATCTCCTCATCAAAATCATCAATTATCACTGTAGAAATAATAAATAAAAATGTGCTCAGACAGAAAGTGGGTGAGGTCCCTGTCCACTGAAATCAGATGTATGCAGAATTCAGACTGTAGGTAGTTACTTCATCAATCACTTAAATAATGGTGAGGTATGTGAAGATAAGATGATACACTTCTTGGGACAGATACACTTCCAGATTCCACCTACTACCATCACTAAACATATATGGGTGACTATTATGGAACTATTTGGAATAAGTCTATTGTTTAGCTTTGCTGTGCAAAGCAAATGCAGATTGGGGCACAAATCTTAATTAGGGAGCCATATCCATAGCAAGAGAATGAGCTGGTCTCTCCTGGGCAGTTGTCATGAAAGGAAATAGCTTGCTTTCACATGACACTATCACTTTTATGGCATGAAGGAAGGCATCTGTAGTTGCACTGTTTTATGCACCAGCCATCTACTATAACTGCAGTAGATAGTGCACTACTCTGGCAAGTTCAGGTGTCACTTCCAAGTTCCTAAATCCTCAGCAGCTAGTGTGATGGTAATTGACCTTAACTGACTATTTAAATTGAACCCTCACACTTTTCTATATACTATTTACAGTCCTGCAAAATCTTGTATTCATTTTCCTTCATTGTCTGATATGCCAATATCCATGTAAAATCTACCTGTCATTGTAAGAGCAGCATCTATCCTATTCTCCCTTTATCTACTAATTTTACCTGTGATATTTCAAAGCAGTGTGAATACCACAACCAGGTTACCCCAATTGACACTAACACAATCCCCACCCACACAGTAGCTAAATTACACTTGCAGTGTCATATCCTGATAACTCCTCAAACACTCCAGACTGGTTCCAATCAATCCTGACACTCCCTGACTCTCTGCCTCACTCTGAGTCCCTTTTGTCTTTTCCATTTTTGGTTCATATGTTTTAGTCCTAAGACACTAGTCCCATAATGGTGAATCTTTTAGATTAAGCTCTTGTTCATGTCCTTAGAATATTACTATCTTTTGTCATATTCACTCTTTTACTTTGACCCAGTTGTACAATGTGCTGCTGTTGTACTGACAGCAATGCAACAATATTGCAGTGTCTGTGCCTGCTGGGGTTTTGAATGCAATGTTTGCTTACAAGGTTATGATGCTACAGGACAGCCTGCCATTGCTGGAATCCCTTAGTATTACCATCCTTGCTTAGCACCACATGCACATGGATGCCTACTATATAACTATATTTTGCTACTAGACTTCTATAACTTGTCAATGAGCAACATACGAAATCAGAGATAAACAACGGCCCTGCTGGTCGATTTAAAACGAATAAACTTTGCTCAGGTGTCTCAAAGAGTAGGATTGGAGGTATTCGTGGCTTTTGAGGAGTCCACCAGTGGGATGAACTGCAAATGAAGATATATTTTTGTTATGGTCTACATGTGCCGCCATTTGGGAAAAATACGTGCACGGGTATGATTACTACAGCATTTGACTCAGTCTAAATCTGGCAAAATACGTCTAGCTTCTCTGGCCCAGAAAACTTGAAAGTGAGCCTTGTTTAAGATAAAATGGTCCTTCAAATTGCTTCTCTTGTTGAGACTAGGACTGGCGAATGGCAAGTCCTTTGTACTCATTATTTTATCGACCCCAAATATTTATCGGCCATAAATAATCTATTTCATAACTCTCAGCAAGTATCTGACATACGTTTCTCCCCGTCATGCAAAAACTCTCCAGATATTGCATCTGAAATTGGGGAAGGGGTAATAGAGAATACTGCTGGAGTTGCAATCAAAAGAGCACCTCCTAAAAGAGCCCAATTGATCGTAAGCTGAGTCGAAGGTGGATCTATCCGTGACCTGTTGATACCTTCTTGATTAACATACAGAGCTGAGACTTACATGCGAGAGCGTTAATGCGCCAGGCTACCGCCCCACCAGTAGCTTGGAAGGTCTTATACACTGCAACAAAGTCATAAATCGCCCCATCTCGAAGGGATGGAATAAAACCCCTACATCCTACAAATTTCGCCGCCTCTTGAGGTGACTCGGCAAGCGATGCCATCAACCAATAACAATATGACTGTAAATCCGGAAGATCAGCAAGTTACTACATAAGATGCTTTCGTTTTCTCTCGTAGAGGAGATACGTACCTGCCAAAATGCATCAAAGGCTCCATAGCAGAAGTAACTGTTAAAGAATTGCTGAGACGACTGCACTGGAACTCATCATGCAGCTGAAAATCTTACAGCCAGAAAGGTCCAATAAATATCTTGGTGTCTGACAAATCAAGCCACTGTTTTCTCCCAACATGATTTTCCCATTTCTGGAAAGCCAAACCTCCTGGGCAATTTTAGAGCGTAAAAATTTACTTGGATGAGGTGCATCCATACCTCCCCATATTGCGAAACCAGTGACGAAAACAAATATATAACCAAGGATTGCTCTTTGCGGTCGAGTGAACCATTTAATATCCAGAAGGTACCCAATTGCAAGACCTCCAACCTGCGTAAGTGTTTCAATCTCTTTTCGTCTCAGAATACCAGCAGATTCCTACCATTTGTGCAATCCAATACATGGCCCCATTAAGGGAACGAGTACGTAGAGTGAATGTGGCACCTAATCCGGTTCATGAGAGCTGCATACGTTTAAACAGCAGAACCAGAATACCATTAACTGAATTCTGCTGGTAGGAATAGAAAAAGTTTGCGCAGAAGAACGCCGGAATCAAAAGTAAAATCTTCCAATTGCGTAGAGAATTGGCGGAATCACGGAATTCACGTTGGATAGAAGCAAATACGCCGCCTTGCACACCAGAGAGTGGAGGTCCAGCGGCTGATCCGTCTTGACGAATTACTTTATGAGGAGGAGAGACAAGGGAGCTAAGCAACCAGCCAACGACTATAAAAGCTTGGTGTAAGTAATGCCGAGTGGGAAATGTATCTTTTAAAATGATACGTACGCATGATCGCTATGAAAGCTCCATCTAAATGGAATCTTGACATGAGAGGGATACTTGCGAAGGAACGTTTCGACTTACAAGTTCCGTCTGTGACTGTCCCACTTTTGGAATGGAAGTTTAGCGCAAAGGAGATAAATGATCCAATGCCGCCTCCAAGGTTAAAAATGACCTATTAATTACAGCCAATAACATGAGCTGAGAAGTTGCAGATCCGCATGAATGTTTTATTTATTTAATCACCCAGAACAATGCGATAGCTCGACCCTTCTGGTCAGGAAGCGGATATGATACCATGATCTAAAGCAAATCATCAGAACTTGAGCATTAGGAACACTTCACATTTCAAATTAGAAGATAAGAACTGAACTGCGCCCTGAGATACCCATAGAAACGAGGCGCCGATACCAAGAATTGCTCCGCTAGCGATAACAAAGGCCGAGTTGTGCGTATGATTGTAGTATAGAAGGGCGCCGGAGTACAGTGGATAGCACCATCCACCTTGGCTTCATAAATTAAAAGGAACCAAATAGACAGAGGACGCGGTGTACCTATTAGCAAGCAAGCGCGAGGTCCCAGCATCTATACATGTAGCACATTTCGCATATTTGTCAGAGATAGATCATCAGACAACGTCCGAGAGCATAGGAATCTTACATCGAAAATGGGCGGTGCAAGCGTTAAAGCAGATGCCGCAGTGGCAGCCAATAAAGCCACGGTAGCATTCGCAGCAACAGTGCTATTCAACTGGCCAGAGCCACCTATACCCGAAATCGCATTGTACATACCTGGTAAGGTCGAATATAAGTAACTTATAACAGCGAAATACTAGTCATTGATTTTCTCACCTGGGCAACAGAAGCAAATGGCCGATATCAATGTTATCTGAGTCAGGGGTGTCGTCCATACTTCATAAACTCTATTGCGCAGCGATATGGAGGGCTGCGAATCGGTTTGGGTTCTGGAGGCCATCGTTTAAGGCGGGAGGAACCTGGAAGTTAGAATGATCGCTGCTGATACATCGACGAACTCGATATAAGTGAGCTGCATGGAGAAGCCGTATTTCCACAACGCACATGGTGGGAACATTGACAAGACATGTGCCCTCAAAGAACCCTACTTTCCTTGTGCTGCATGTTGTCTCTCGCTTGTAGTAGCAGCGAAACACGTCCATACATCAGTATGTACCCAACAAGTGTCAACGAACCCCGAGGTCCATAAAAGAAGTTACCTACTAATAGCAATTATGCCGAGTGTTGAAAGGACGATCACGAGCTCAGGAAATACAAGGACACCACAATAAATTGAGGTAAATGCGTAGTGTAACGATATAAAATTAATGTCCTCAAGTACTTAAGTAGATAAATTCTCGAGCCAAAGATTACATAATAAAACTAAATCCTCTGGGACAAAGTGTCTAAGGACCAGCTATCCCGGATAATTTTATTTAGCAACCCACGATCTCAGTCAGAAACACCCCTAAGCGAGCAACCATTTGAAAAGATGTAGGTGGTTACTGTTCGGAAGCGGTCCCGGCTGTGATCCCGACTGATTGCTTGACAAGTGCGCACTTTTCACCTTCGAACCCGAACCCGCCCCCCGCCGTTGCCGCCTCTAGTGGTGTGGGGAAGCCTTCACATGCATCCCTGCAAGCTACATGTCGAAGACAATGGCATCACTAAAGTCGCACCTGCAGGCTGCGCCGATATCCTGATCCGGACACCCTCGCGCCGCCATACAGTGTCGATGGGCAGGAAGAGCGTGCGGAAGTTAGGGAATCCAGTGTGCCAGGCGGTCAGTTCATCGGCGCCAGTATTGGGTCAGAATGGCAAACCTGAAGATTTTGAGTTTGCGAATTTCTCTACGCGTTGACGTTTCTGTCATCCTGCGGGGGAAAGGCGAGCGCATAATGCAATTTCACGACACGATCAGTGGGCGCGATGGGCGGGACCTGACGGATGTCGCGTCCCATCACTTTGCGGCACCTGCGGTCTTGCATATTCCATATTTGGTAGCACATCGGATCGCCTATGGGCCGCGGCTGGGAATCTGGGATATCTCGGTGGTTCGGCAGGAGGAGAAACCGGGTTGCTAAATAATGAAAACAATTTGATGAGGGGTTTCTCACTTACACCCAAGTTGCCAAATAGAATTATCCAGCAATCCCAGGCGGCGATATTCAGTCGAAAAAGAAGATATTATATACGGACAGACTCATTCATGAGATGAAGTTCCTATCAAGTCGGATTCCAGTCAGCCGAGTTATCTGCTGTGTCGTCAGTGCAGGTAATAGGCCAGGTCGACGAAGTTGTTCATGAAAATGTCATGCAATCAGGGAAAGCACTCATCTGACTCAAGTTAACTTCGCCTCTGCCAATCTCGAATAGCGTTCCATCTCTTACTTGATTACGGTTTTCCCGTGATTGTATCATCTAGGTAACAATTATACCTGTCCATTACTCGGATGCTACGTAGATGCATCAGTCATTTGCGTGCAGAGCCAGATAGATCATGGAAGGACGTTGTGGAATACAGGGTGATTTAACGATCATGCAGTATGTGGCCTATGATAGCGAACATGAGTATTCAGGGAAGAGTGAACAATGGAAATGATAAAGAGAAAAGCATTTCCTCGGAGATCCTTGTAAAAATTACATGCGAAAAAGAAACATCAGAATCCAGATATAGCTGATGCTCCATTGGAAACCAAATTGCAATTCAAAGGTCAAGATTATTATACAAAGTCGGCCTCGGAGTTGTGCCGTATCTCTGGCTCAATTGGTCGTGTTGTGTTGGTGTTGGGAGGAATGAGGAAAGGAGTCTCGGAAGGAGCAAAAGTTGAAAGTCACCGAAAACGGAAACAAATGAAGTTCCGGAATCCAATATCACGTGCCATTTGATCGAAAACATGTGATCGATCGTGTCCATTGCTTAATCTGATTATTAATCTTAAATGCCATGACACGGATATCGGGATACGATAGATTTGCAGACATGAACCCACTAATGTTACGTATATACATGGGGATTATAATGAACAATATATCACAAATACGTGATCGATGTGGTTTAAAAATTGAAATCGACTAGTGCAGTATTTAAACGAATGTGAGTGGATGGTATTTATGAAGTACTCGCATATACAAACACGGTTACAACTGTTAGAAAGATGTTATGAGAAATAACTTATTGAAAAAAAGTCAATGAATGTCAGACACAGAATATTCTACGAAATGATTGTACTGGGTTGGTACTGAGCCTGTTGGAGCGATAATACTGCTTGATAACGAGGCGAACTGTAGGGAGAAATTCTGCATCTAGACAGGAGGCGCTAGTTTACGCTCGCTGTTGTCAAAGTAAGTTATATCAATCGACGACGAGTGGACATTGTGCTCACCCGCTTGCATTCCCCAAAAGCTCTTCGAACCTTCCCCTTAGGCGAATCAATTCTCCATCGAATTCTTCAGTGAAAACGTGACCATGGTCCATTTGGAAGGCTCTGCAATCTCTAAGATAATGTTCCAAATCCTTTACGCGAGTGATTGAGAGTTCCGGTTCATTGGATCCGCGAGCACGAGCTAAGTATGAAGCTACGAGGGTGGCAAGAGCACCTGATACGTCCAACTCATCAGCGCAAGAATGAGTAATTTGGATAGAATATCTGCTTACCTAGTATCGTAGTTGATACAGCCGTCTGAGACATAGAGCTTCAGCCGTTTCCGTCAAGTGAAACAGACTTTTACCCACCGATTTGCCACCTGAGGCTGCAACCGCGGACAGTCCTGTTGTCAATGATCCTAGAAGCACTTGCAATCCGATCGCAATATTTAAAGCTAATCCCGTGAATTTTGCTCTCGTTTCGTATTTTGTCTTCTCGCGCTCTGCGGTATCGATAGTTGGCTGCAGGCGTTCTCCGACGGCCATACGACGCGGAGGCTGGTTTCAAGTTTAGCAAACGGGGATAAGAGAGATAAGCATATTTACGCACCTTCTCATCCACAGGAACAATCCAATCAATATTGGACCTTCGCCCCGCAGATACATGTGTATCCATGGTCCTAGATCTTCCTACACCGCTGTTGTCTCCGGCAACCCGTGCGTGCGGCAGCGCAGGCAAAAGACGTTCTATTCCACCCAGTAGCCCTCGATGACTGCTCTCGCGGCGCGCGTCATCCGATACTGTATCCATTTCATCTAACTTCTCGATAGAGGGAGATATATGTGGACCAGGAGGCCGCGTAGCAGGTGATTGAGTTGAATGGGTATTGTCCGGAGTGTTTATTTGAAGCGTAGGCCGATGTGTTGGCGAGTGGTTGTGAGAAGACGTGCTTTCAGGGTTTGGAGGGGGAGTGCGAATAGGACGAGGAGGAGTGAGGCTAGTATCCATGGACGCGCTGAGCTCTCGCTGTGGAGTGGAGGTAAAAGGAGGGCAAGGGGCTTCCAGCGGTCTGTCATGCAACGCTGCAACATTCAATCCTTTTCATACATCTGCGAAACACTGGAAACGAATAGGGATAGAGCTTTGATAGAGCCCGTCACCCGATTCAATACCTACAACTAAAAGAGCTGTCAAGGGCTCCAGCTATCTGTCAAGAACGGACAAAGTTGTAGCAATTAAGAAGGGACGAAGTTTTCAAGTGATACGGACATACCATATAAGGTTTTCTGCTGCATTTGAAGGCACCTTCTTGACTCCTCAAATTCCTCTCTCTGGTCAAACATACCGGACTAATATCTCAATTTTGGGGAAGATCACAGCTCGGCCGCTTCCGGTATATTGCCGGACACAACGCGAGTACAGTTCCATATTACCTGTCAACCAAACTCTATGCTTCCCACCACCAAGATATACTTATTATCACGCACCTTCAATGTACCTTTTACCACCATAATGACATTCGGTCAATCATCCAACGAGCTCTTGCAGGGGTAAAAAGAATTGTCTATAATCGCTGCACGTCCTATTAGCGTTGATGCAAACGAAGTGATAATGCATGACTCACGCATGAAGCGGGGAGGATAATTCAACTATAAGCACTACATAGTTAATGAATCGATGAAAGAGATCTTCGTGAGCGCTTGAGGTTGAGAGCCGACCGTTGACGTGGGAGCCTATCTGCCAGATATGTACCTACTGCCAGGGGAAACGAATCCGATGTGATCACAACATTCGGCGTGAGGTACTCCCGAACTGCTCTTAACCGTTGAAATTATACGAACGGTGACTCCATACTCCCTGTATTCAATCGTACGAAGATATCGTTTGCAGTCGTATAGGCTATACATGATTTACGACGGCATAGGCGTAGCAAAGGATCCTCTGCCTCTGCCGCGGTAGCCTCCTCGTGGAGCTCCTCGCCCGCGATCAAAACCGGGCGCGAAACCGCGACCGCCACGGAATCCGGGAATAAACCCTCGACCGCCTCGCGCGAACCCTCTTCCTGGATTAGGTATCACGTGCGCGCCATTAGCTGCTGGCACAACCGAACTTGTAGCATCCTGCGTCGTGTCTACGCGATTATTGGCACCGTCAACTTGTGCTTGAGGAGGTGGACCTCCACGACCATTTGCATACGCGCCACGCCCGCCCCGGTTGGGATTAGTCATGATGTGAACAGGGCCTGCGTGGCTAGAAAGCAGTCAGTAATGCTCGTTTGCAGGATGGGAAAAGGACTAACTTGGTAGCAGGTGCAGGTCGGAAGCCAGCTGCGGGAGCCTGACCGGGCACTGGTCGAACAGTTGGATGAGGCCCGAATTTCGGCCTGAAAGGCACAGTGTTTGGAGGTGGCGGTGGTGCCTTGGGGTTTGTCGAAGTTACGAACTGCGGGTTGGATAAGTTCAGGCACGTATTGAATTCCACCGTCGATCCTCGATATTGGGAACAACTAAAGCAACCGTTAGATGAGTAGAGAAGGTCGGAAGAAGCTACTAACCGATCCCCCAATGTTCCTCCGGACATGAACGGTACATCCCATACCACGTCCATTGTTTTCGCATTCAATCCAATTACAACACCCTTCACCGAAAGCGGCACACCTCCAGAATCTTGCACCATCGTCACTCGGTCGCCGAGAGCAAAGTGCTGGTTCTGCAGGCGATATACAGCGTGCGAGGGTTTAAGTACGGCCTGGCGCGGGATGCCTTTGACTATCGCCTTCTTGATTCCAGAAGATGATTTGTTCTTGGTGAAGTCATCCGCGAGTTTCTCGATTTCGCCAACCGTATCCTTGTGTGCAAACGTTAGTCACATGGCGAATAATAACATACTACAAAACTTTACCTTGGTTAACTGATCACAAAAGAGAGAGACAGGATCGAAGTCCCGGACGCCCTTCGATTTGAGCCAACCTTTGATCTCTCTCACCCGCCCGTCCGGATCAGCCCCCGCTAGGACTTCAGAGGCTTTCGCCATAGCTAAGATGACGTAAGGAAAAGTTAATTGCTTAAATAACTCAACACCTACCATCACCGGTCTGGTCCAGTAAGCGAAATACATCCGGGAATTTTTCCTAAGAGTCGCGGAATGTCAATCTATGGCAAAAAGTTCCGGCAGAGAAAAGCACCTTGTATTCCCTAATCAGATCAACAGCTTTCTCGCTGAACTCCCAGTGGCGACCATCCTTACGCGAATAATCAATAACTTTCAAAGCTTTCGCTTCGAACTTGAGGCTCAGACCGAGGTTAGTCTTCTGGTTGTCGGATGTGATAACCATAAAGCTCGAGGTTATCTTCGAAAGTGCTCTTCCCGTGACTCCGACCATCTCTGCAGCCTTGAATGATGGAAAATAGCGACCAGCCTTTCGACTATCGACAATTGCCTTAAACTTTTCGTTTTCTGCCTTTTCAGAAGGGAAAAACTGGAGGGCCCGACCTTCGTCAATATATAAAACGCTGACAGGAGAAAGCGGCTTACTGCAAGGATAACAGATAACGCCGTCTCGGTAGTAGTTGAAACCTGCGCAGCAACACCGTATGCATGTTCTCCAAGAAAGAAGATCTTGCTCCCATCGGGGAACTCCTCAGAAAGAGGTGGAGCTTCTCGTTCCAAGAACCGAGGGTCTTCTGAAGCGACCTCCGATAGGCACATCTGCACGGACTGTTCAACCTCTTTCTCCTGACCCTCATAGTCTTTAACGAAGGCACCATTTTCTAGGCGCTTGAGACCTAATAAAAGGAATGAGCTATACACTTATCTCAATCACTTATGCTCACCTTTAAGCGGCCGAACGTGAAGCAGGATATCGACATCGCCGGTAATAACTCCACACCGTTTCGAGTATACCTGTTCGATGCGTTCGGCTTTCATCTTCCAGTGACCCAGGCCCTGAGGAGCATGAGGATTCGAAATAACTTTCGGTGGTGTCCCGGGTACCACCGTCATCTTCTCGTACTTGAATAGGGAGTCCGAAACGGCGACAACTAACCCTTCCTGTAAGAATGGCCAGCCAAAGAACGTACGCTCGCCAACCATGTTCTTGGCAATGTCTTCGGTTTTATTATCCTCATAGGGGTTCTTAATGTGCACAACCATCGATTTGTTCCTACTTTCCGACCCATGAACGTTGACACCATGGAAGCCAAGAACAGCGGTGTGAGGCAGCGTTTTCAGCGAGGGGAATCCAGCGAGAGCCTCCGCGCCGAGGAAAACGCCGTCGCAGAGCCCAGGAATGAGATGAAGGCCGTCAAGTGTAGGGAGATCGAATGGCTCCATTACGCACGTGCATCGATATAAAGGAGGAAAGAAGCCTGGTAACGAGGAGGGATAGACGGTTGGCTCGCCGGTGCTGAATGAGAACCTCGTACTCGTGCCCCACGAATTCCTGTTGGCTTCTTCTTTCGTCAAGCGATGTTCTCGGGCTATCGAAAGAATCTTATTGAAACAAAATCCATAAAAAATAAAGCAAAAGATGACGCACCACCCATGGCCTTCAACAGCCTAGCTTCGTCGATGAAGGGGATCTTCACAATCGCCTCCCAGTCTTGCTTCTTCCCATTGAGATCCTGCTCGAACTCCAACGGATAGAAGTCGAGGATAGGGGAGTTTGGATCATACATTAGATCCTGGGCAGATTGGGTTAGCCAAATGCTCGTGATGGTACGGACAAAATATGTACCTGATACGCCAGTGGGATATGATCCTTACTAGCAACAGGCAGCACACCCATAAGCTGCTCGAATGGCTTGAAGGGCCGTCCAAGGTCAAAATCGAACGACATCTTATCGATGCCTCGTAAGTCTGACAAGATTATGCTTTTTAGTATGCACAAAACACTAAGAAGCGCCAGACAAACCTGAGATACGAGGTGCATAATGATAGTTGTAAAACCAGCCCCACGACGCGACCCCACTGTAGTAATAGTGCATCACCCACTGCAATCCTTCCACGTATCTGTAAATCAGATCGCCCATCTCTTTCGGATCGTCATATGATATCTCCAGTTTCCCCTATTCAAGGCAAGATCATCAACGCAAGCGAGAGTAAAAATAGGAATAAAAACGTACTTGATAATATCCCCTCTTCCACTCGTCCATCTTCTCCTTCACGGATCGCTCGTAGCGAGCATCAAAACTTCCATCAGCATCCGGATCCTCGACAGGTGCCTTCTCATATTTCTTCAAAACTCGGTCCACGGCCGCCCGACTCTCTTCGTCCTCTCCCTCTTCCACGTCTTCCCAGGCCTCATCCGCTGCCACCTCTCCATTTTCCCCCTTCTCCCCTTCCTCGCCCTTCTTCTCTGCCTCTGGGAACGGCTCCTCGAGCCTTCCAGGGAACCGCCACGTTACCAAGTTCTCGTCTTCCTCGTCGAACTCGTCCCATCGCACGTGCAGGTGTAAATCCTGGGCGAGCTTCGTGATAAAAACGCGGTCGCGCGCTGGGAACTGGTTCTTCATCGACAGCATCGCGCTGTATGCGTGCGTGGGGGAAGTGGCGTTCCGGTTCCCCATGACGAAGGCCTTGACTTTGTCGAAGATCTCACGCTGACCTTGCGTGAGCACTAACAAGTGGTCAGAGTCAGCGAAGCACGCATCAAGCGACAATAAAACGAGGTACATACCAAGCTTAGACCGCTTTCTCCCGAGTTCCATCTCCTTCACATGCTTCGCTTGCTTTCCCTTGTACCAGTTGATATCCGCATACTCCTTCTCGAATACTTCCTGCTCCCACTGCGCCATCTCGTCCAGTACTACCTGCAGCCGCTTCGTGTTGATCGCTCCGTTCTCGTTAATGTACCCATCTATATAATAGTTCGTTATTTGCTGCACGTAGATATCACGGGAAAGTGTCTCACCTAAACTCGGCAATACCTTCTTATACACATCGAACAACTTCTCCAACCCGTTCTCGTGGATATGCAAATCGGGGAGATTGGGCAAGAAATCATTTCCTACAAATACAGCCAGAAGGATAAAGTCGTCGATGACCCGCTCGAGACTGTAATCAAAGGGCAAGACCGGCTCGATCTCGTGGAACTCCAGGTCCAGGTATTCGCGCATAAGCGAAAGATGTAGTAGGTAGAAATTAATCGACTCCAAGCTAGCGAGAGAAGGAGCAGACATGACCAGTCAGATCTCGGCTGGTCCAGATGTTGTAAACATACCTAGTTCCCCCTTTCTTCCTTGACGCCGGCCCAAACTTCACTTCTTCTCGTAGGAGACAGAAATGTGGATCGTGGCTCAAAAGCCCCAACATGATCAAGTCGGCATCCAATCCGTAAAGGCAGTGTCGGACGTTGGGGTTGTAGTCGGGCTGAGCGCGCGACAGTCGAATGTACTCCATGATCTTGTGTTCTCCTTCTCCAGGGACCTCATGTCCCGATAATACTACTTTCACGTTTCTCCAATTCGAGTCCTCCGTGATCTTCTTGTTGATAAAATAGCGCAGCTGGTCAGACAGGCGCGTCATGAACGGTGTTCCTATGGACCAGGCGTGAGCGATTAACAAGAGAGAGAGAGAGAGAGAGAGAGAGAATGAAATTAGGAAGGATGTAACTCACCTGGTGTAATGCAATTGCTATCAAAAGCCTTCTCATCCGGTAGCTTCTCTCCCTTGCTCTCTGCTTTCTCGCGAACTTCCTTCGCCTCTTTCGCCGTTCTGAAACGTCTGCTACGTTGCTGGTTCATCTTCGCCCGCGGAGCTACACCATCGACTGCCATGAAAAACAACTTCTTTGGCTTGATCTTGCCAAACAGGTGGTCTACGTATGCGAATATCGAAGTGAATATTTGCTCCTCGGATAGTCGAAAATGGGCATCCTCGTCATTCGGATGGGAGCCTATGAGATGAAAATCTTTGAGCTAGGAAGAAGGAAAAGAAGGATAGACCTACAATTGTGAATAATTCCATTGAAATCCAGATACAAGTTGTCTGGCAAGAGATGATTCGGTGAGCGCGTATTCACAGCATCTAGGAGTTCACTCACCAAATTCTGGTATCTTATTTTCCTGAATTAACTGTGAAGTTAAGGGATAGCGCTCCCTGAGGTAATTCAGTATCTTTGTAGATGTTCCAAGTGATAACAACGCACGAGATATAGCGAAAGAACTGGAGAGTGGGGGTTCCGTCAGTCAGTTCAACCAACAATTATGGGGTCCAGCATACCTTCGGGATACCTAGAATATGCTAAGATGAATAAATTCCTCGGGAAGGTAATAGAAAGCTTTACTGACCCATTTCAGCGGGAAATTAGTGCAGACGTAGAATGCGTGTTGGAGGTGAGGTAGAGCTGTTCGGAGTTACCATTTCCGGACTCGAGCGCCCTTTCTTTCTCACCCCCACCGCCACTGACTACAGGCCTCAAGGAGGGGATCAAATATCGTGCAGAATAATACCTTCTCGTCCCCAAGCCCTCCTTACTTCTTGTGAATTCCGTCATAGAAATGTGGGAATGAAAGTATTTCATATGACCTTGAAGTTCCTGGGAAGTACACACTGTTACGCAGAGAAATCTAAACAAACCTACTCGTAGGTACGCCGGATGCTCATGTGAACATCTCTTTCAACTTTCGACACCCTGCTGCCCCGTTTATCTGACCTTCTTCTTTAGAACCTCTGATATACCTTCCGGATGATAGCACAACCGCCAGTCCATTGAACCAGTGTCGACCTGCGTATCGAGTTGGTTCATCAAGATGGCTGCTTCTCAAAAGTGGGATACGATGCCGAAGTCTGTCAGACAATTGAGCGGAATGCAAAAGTATTCCGCACCAACAGCGACGTATGGTATGGAATCATATTCTGGTTCCTTTCTGCTCGCATCTCCGGTCAGTAGCTATTTGAGGTCGCGCAATTCTCAATTTAGACGTAGCTGAAATGTCTGCTAGCAGTTGAAATCACTCGTCCAGTACGATTTATACTATTCGCGTCATCGTTGACGAGTTTCTGAATGGGTGAGCTTGATATCCGCCCGTTTTATACGAAACGTTTATCCATCCGCCATGGTTTAGCCTTTCCGACTCACCTTCAATCCTGTGGCAGAACATTATGCTCGTCTTCCGGGCAGCACGAGTACTAATTCTTGGATGGCAATGAATCCGAGATCGAATTGGAGATATTCATTCACCTGTTCTTCATGTTTAAGGAATGACTTTCCTTCCTAATGAAAACTGATTGCACGGATGAGTACCCTTTCTCTGCAGATCATGATCATTCCTCCAATATCAACGGATCAAGTATTGCAATCGCCCAATAAAAGCAATTGTTACGCTTTTAGGGTCCTGTGATTAACTTTACATCCATTTCTGATATAAGTCCATCGTACAGTGCTATATTAGCATCCTGCTATCAAGCTCCACGGGCCGCAACTGACTATCGTACTTCACCGCAATACACAGTCCAACTCATAGACGGTCATACACATAGACCGATGCTTGGTTATTCAGTCGCTTCTTTCTGTCGGCCGATACAGCGCCAGCATTCTACAATACTTAGCGGCCTCTGCCATAAAGCTTACGTCAATGTCAATATTTCTCTAACAACTGCTTAAAAGTGAAACTATTGCCACTAAACGTATTGGATATGCTTCGATTCCTATCATCTTCCGGGAAGTACGGTGACCTATTTTTTAGATGGATCGGTACTCACTTGGAAGTCCATCTTATCAGCCTAACACACTTCAGATGCTGACATGACTCCTGTGATATTTCCGGTATCTGGTTTCAGGAGAACGTGAGCCTCGTGAGCAGAGACGCTTCACCTAGAAGGGCACGAGGGCGTGTTCGCTATGTTGTCGATCTTACTTTCTAGGGTTTATGAGAATTCTGCAAAGATGCTGGGAAGATATATCACACCATCTCCGAACAGTACGTACGTAAGGTAATCTTACAATCTCATGCGGTTTAACGTATGTTGACTGTGGCGACTCGACATCCTGGTATCCTATTACCTCATAGCAGCATTGATATGAAGCGAATATTAGACTTGGCAACATCAAAAGAAGAGTCTCTGAAAGACACGGACAGCAGTCACAGCACGTTCATCCTACGCAATCGAATGATCACGTCTATTTTTTAGGACCCTAGTGATTAGTCCTAACATTGAATATGTCGCGAACCCTTCCCATTACTACCCAACTACCCTTAAAATACGCATCCAAGCAGTGAGCCTTAAAGCCATTCCACAGTCTGGCGGCAGCATTAGCTAGTCTCCAAGTCAACGAACAGCACAAAAAGCACTTACTGCTGGCGGTTTCGACGAAATGTCATACGTGACACGATTGATCCCAGAGACCTCATTGGTGATCCGAGAAGAGATCCGTCGCAGAACCTCAGCGGGGAAGACATACCTGGGATATCCAAATGTCAACATCGCACAAGCCCACAGCAAGATAATGACAAGCTTACCAGTCCGCTGTCATGAAGTCCTCAGACTGAACCGCGCGGAGAGCAATGACCTGTTGTCACGATGAAAAAACGAAGTGAAACATGTGAGCCACTCATGCCAGACCAGCAATTCAATTGCGAAAAGGGCCGGTCAGTCCGTACCTGTTCATATGTCCTCTGGTCGCCCATGACACCCACGGCCTTGACAGGCAGCAGCACAGCGAACGCCTGCGCAATCTGGTCATACAGCCCGGCCTTGCGGATTTCCTCGATATAGATGCTGTCTGCCTGCTGGAGGATTTTCACCTGTTCACGCGTGACGAGACCAAGGATACGGATCGCGAGGCCAGGGCCCGGGAAGGGGTGGCGCTGCACCAGCGGCGCGGGTATCGAGAGGAGCCGCCCCAGCGCGCGCACCTCGTCTAGAAAAGGAAAAGAAAACGCGTCATGAAGTCAGAAAGAGTCTTCTGCGGCGCAACGTGGCCCAGCTTGCCTTTGAACAATTCCCGAAGGGGCTCGATAAGCTTGAGCTTCATATCTTTGAGAAGGCCACCGACGTTGTGGTGTGTCTTGATCGTCGCACTCGGGCCTTTGAAGCTGATGCTCTCGATGACGTCGGGGTAGAGAGTTCCCTGGAGAAGCCACTCGACACGCCCTTTTGCAGCGGCGCCCTGGCGCTCCTCTTCATCCGCAGTCGCCTCGATCTTGGCAGCCTCCTCTTCGAACACGTTGATAAACGTGTTGCCAATGATCTTACGCTTCTGCTCGGGATCTTCGACGCCTTCGAGGCGCGACAGGAACAAGGATGACGCGTCGACGACGGTGAGGTTGACACCGAGATCCTTGTTCAACATCTCGTTCACTTGCTGTGCTTCATTCAAGCGAAGCACGCCGTTGTCGACCATGATTGCGTGGAACCTAAATGAAGTGTAAATGCATTCCTCTCGCCGCATGATAATAATCTGAGACATACCTGTCCCCGATAGCCTCATGCATCAACTTTGCTGCGACGGTACTGTCAACGCCTCCACTGACGGCGCCAATAACACGTCCTTTGGGTCCGCATATTTCCCGAATACGGGTAATCTCTTTCCCAATGAACTCTTCCTATATCGAGGGATTGTCATTAATGCTACCCTTGACCGAGAGTAAAGTAGATAGATGTCTACCATCGTCCAGCTCTGCTTGCATTTGCAAATATTCAGAATGAACCGGCCAATAACCTCCTTTCCTTTCAAGGAATGGGTCACTTCGGGATGGAACTGGATTCCGTAGAGCGGTTTGGTATTGTGCGCAAGAGCGGCATATGGTGCGGTATTCGTGTGTCCAATAACATGGAAATCTGGAGGTGGAGCCGAGAGCTGATCGCCATGGGACATCCACACCTATACACTGCCCGGTGAGACCAAAGATGAACAAAACAAGCTGCACATACGTACCTGCATCTCATCGCCTAGACCCTCGAACAGCGCATCAACAGAGCTACCGTCCCCGAGCTTGTTGATCTGAACTTCAGCGAAGCCGTATTCACGATGATCACACTTGGTGACATTTCCTCCTAGATTCCATGCGATTTCCTGTTTACCGTGTCAGGGATGATTAGACGATCTTATCAACGAAGGCTACTCACCTGCAGCCCGTAACAGATACCGAGTATTGGGACACCGAGCTCGAATACGGCAGGATCAACATGAGGAGAATCTTTGTCGTAGACTGAGTACGGCGAGCCAGAGAGGATAATGCCTGAAAAAGAACACCAGTTCGTTCAGAATTGCGATCGAGGTGATAGGTCATCTAAAGACCTTTGGGCTTGAAATTGATGTCCTTAATCTTAGTGGTGCATGGCATTAGCTCTGCATAGACGCTATGTTCTCGACTTCTCCGGGTAATGAGGTGACTATACTGGATCCAATAGTCTAAGCGATCTTCAAAAAGACATATCATGAATATGACATACCTGTGATCCGAAATCCAAGATGAGGATTGTATCGAACTGGTCGTGTATCTCGGCCATTTAACCTAGAAGTAGGGGTATTCCAAAGGTGTTTTGTAAGTATAGGTCTCGTTTCTAGGTAGAAAGACTTACAGAAGTAGATTAAAAGATACCTGAGATGAACGTTTGGTTTTATGTAGTCTTTGTTTAGCCGCGATAGCAGATATGATCGAATCAGTAAATAAATTTTGCGTCATGTGATCTTCACGAACGCGTCCATTACAAGATTAGATAAGGAGTCCAAATTCCAAATGTCACACGCTGAGTCAGCAGATATCAGCATCAGCTCATCACGACAAGGCCATCAAACAAACCCAGTGCAACCTCCGTCAAGAACGTTCAGCTTCGCATCACCGACATCGACATTTTTTTATTCTATTCCATCAAATATTTAGTACTAGCGCTCCATCTCCCTGGAAGATGGAGTGTAGCTCCTCAGACAGCTCTTCAGACTCAGACGTCGTTCCTAGAGATTCAAAAAGTCTTTCCCAAAGGCAGAAGGCGTTTGAAGCCAAACGCCGACACAACTCCTCAAGCTCGTCTGACAGCTCCTCGTCTGATGCTTCTGATAGTAAATCAAACGTTGCCTCGAAAGCGCGCGTAAAGACCCCCCCACTGGAGTCACTCTCTTTCTCCTCGGCGAATACGTCTGTGCAACCTGTGCAAAAAAAGAGCACAAAGTCATCACCGCCGCGTCCCATATGCGACGTCCCTGCCGGCATACGCGACGGCGACTCCGGGCGCTCTCACACCGTGTCAAACACCGCGGGCTCTACCACTGGCACTGGCAGTCGCAAATCGACAGTGTCCCCAGTTCCTCCCGGCGCAAAGCCCAAAGCGATTCATTTGGCGAACCAAGAGGCTTCTACTCCACCAGACAGGTCGCGCTCCTTACCTGGCTCCTCTAAGCGAAAGCTGGAACTAGACGATGATGGCTGCATTCCTTCCAACAGAGCTGCTGATACGACACCCGGATCCAAGCGCCCCAAAGTCTTAGAATATGTGCGCCATGAACGCTTCTGGCTCCCAGAAGGGAACATTATCTTTCAAGTCGGAGGAACCCATTTCAAGTTGCATCGTTCGAGATTAGAACAACACTCGGAACAACTGACTCGCTTGTTCGCGCTCAAGCAGGAAGAAAAGAGCGGTATGCTTGAGGTCTTCCCATGTATTATGTCGAAAACCTAACTGTTGTCAACTTTGAACATCTTCTCGTTGCTCTCGATGAAGCGATGTAAGTTTCTCCACCTGTAGGATTGCCGTATTCACGAACTAACTACACATTACGTAGCACCTACCATCTCCGTCCCCCTCCATTCCCTGTCATCGCTGGCATCCTACGCGCCGCTTAGCAGCTGTCGTTCACCAAATTCCGCTATTGGGCTATCCAGCGTCTCGAGAGCATGTGGTCGAGCGATCTCAATGATATCACCACTAAAACTCTACCTGCCCCGATTGAAGTGATTATTCTTGGACGCAAGTATAGCGTACCATCAATACTGAAGCGCGCGTTTTACGAAGTCCTCCGATCGAGCAACTTCGCCTCCTCGGACCCGGCAGGAATTGAACCAGCTCCTGAGCATACCATTACGAAACCTATCTCCGATGGCCCGCCCGTTGCTGAGTGTTCAATATCGGTAGGCGATTTACATATGCTCATATTGGCACGAGAGAAGCTGGTCGCAGCTTGGATCGCGGCTGCCGCGTCATTTCAGAGCTTATCTGTTGAATGTCCCAAGCAGAAACAAGATGTGAAACGATGTAGCGACAAAAGACCACTTGAGCCGTGTCTGGATCTTGACGTCAAGCGTCTGGGGTGGATAAAGGTCGTGCACGAGTCCGACCTCTTCACTCGATTTCTATACGACCCCATCTGTGGACTGGATGCTCTCTGCACTTTACCATGGGTCAATGAACAAGGATATTGCGTTGATTGCTTTCGACTGAGGAGGAGTTCGTGGGATCGAGAGAGAGAAACTATGGGCAAACTTAGACCAGTGGCTATCGCTTTGACTCTGAGACAGTATCGTGCCTATTACCTAGTCGTCGCTTCACTTGCTCCATGCTTCAATTTTTGATGGTTACAGATACATATCATTTCTCATACGTACCAAAGCTATCGCAGCCATAGGCGACTTTAGCGAGTCGAAGACACGCAGGTGCGCTATGGCCGTTTGGTTCCATTTGGCAAAGCACCGGGCATGGCCTTTAATTCGGCAAAGAGCTGTTTGCGTACGTTTAGATCACAATCTTTCACCACAACTCTCCACTACGATCCTATACTGTACGATCCTCAGTCGAATCGTTCGTTTACCTCAGGCCGGGTATTACGTCGAGGTCGTGGTGTGTCTCTTTGCTGCTCCCAGTGTTTCATTCCATATGTCTGGAATCGTGCCAGCAGGGCGCATGTACGACATTTCAATATCCACTGCTAGCGACGATGGATTTACGACCCTGATATATCATAGGTGAAGATTTGCCCCGTACAATGATCCCCGGGAGAAAGCTAATGCAAGCCCAAAATCTCATACTCAGCCTTCGGTTGGATACGAAATTCAAGCCGGTTACTTATTCTCCACAAGTCATTGCAGGGACTGGTGGCCGCAAATGAAAATCGGGTACATATGCACTGCTGGACGCATGATCAGTGTCAGCCTTCCAATCATCTGAATCAAGACCGGACGCTTCGATGAGGGTGTGGTCGCGCTCGCTCGGATGATTATCCTCACTGATATACCCATAATCTATATCTCTGAAATCTAGGGACGCAGAGGGAAGAATAAGTGTAGCTTTGATGCCGATATATGCCCACCGCCGTGGGGAGTCCTCGTCTGGATAACGATGCTCGCTCAGCGTCACGATCATCTTCGACCTCGCGTCCAGTAATGACAATCCCGACGACCGTTTGATCTTCCGCATCTGACTGACGTATACTAAGTACTCCGGGTAAGTATTGAAGCATGGAATTATTATGATGCGCCCTGTGTCGATCCATCGTTAGGAAGTAGTCTATATCCCCACCCTCAAAGCTGTGAGTAAGTTTCCGTCGTTTTCTAATAATGATAGGAATCCCATAGGACCTACTGAGCTGAAATTTATCTCCCAGACTCGTCATCTGCCACATTTCTGATAACACTTAGTTTATTCCTCCCGTTCTCAAGTTTCAGAACACCATGCGAAACAAGTTCATGTGCTGTGTCTTTCCAATATCATCCTCACGGCCTCTTCCTGGCATCAAGAAGCTTGCTTCGGTGATAAATCAACGCTGATTTCCCACTTCATTACCGTCAGAGCCCTTGTCGGCCAATCCTTGCCAAATCTCAGTGTGATCCACAAGGCCCTTCACTAAGGACTTGCCCAGACCGACAACGCCAATCTGGTAATGCTAGTTATTTCGAAACCCACCTTCAGTCTCTTAGAGGGCGAGAGTGGCCTTAGATTTCTCGGACTTGCTGTAGACCAACTATTTACACCTTTGGTCGGAACAAGTGCCCAATTCCCGATGTGTAGGTGGGCTGGAGTAGTCCAAGTAGTATCTATTCAAATTTCATCGCCGCGTCTTGCAGGCATTATTGAAGATACATCTTCCTTTTTCCCTTAGATTCACACCAGCGCATAGTGGTATGGCATTTCTCTATGAAGAAACCATGATCATCATGATATAGCGGCTACAAATGTAATAGAATATATTCTTGGCGTCCATCAAGCTTACTTCCTACTTTCCAAGCTCCGCTTCAGGAACGTCCGATGTAGTGCCTAGCCATGTCCTGGCCGAGGACAAGGCGAGAGCCCTCTACCCGCCGACAGCACGATACCGCGCAGGGATCTCTTTTTCGAGTACTCATTCGAGCTTTACTGAAGATCCATTTCAGCAATGATCTTCTAGGAAATTGATAATACCGAACGTACATGACATATGGATGTTCCTCGGTGAGGTGTCAATGAATTCCTTTCCCGTGGATGTCACCTGAACTACATATCTGAGCTACAGAAACTCTACGCATGGATCGGAGGCGGGACATTCGTACGGAATCGACTCACTTGACAGGATCATCCCCCCCATCCGCTCTTGTGTGGTCAACGTGATCTGCTCTGAAACTGACACATCAAAAGTCTTTCACTTCATAAATATGGGTATATAACTGCTGGTGTTTTCGAATTCTCAAGGAATTAACAGTTGGGAACAGGTGATTCTGTTTCACGGAAAAAGCGTTGAAGTTGTCAAGCTATACAGGATGAACACGCGAATAGGAAATTGACTATTGGTGTGAATCTTGTTCATCCAAATATCTTTCAAATTACATTTGACACTACGACGGCAATAAACGCTAAACATTGCTATGGCACAAACTCATTCCTTTTCTCAGCATTTCCTAACTCGCTCAAGCCTACTCGCGCGGTCTAAGCTTAGTTGAAGACTGGATAAATATGTGCATCACAGCGACCTGATCGCTATTACGATCTAATTAGGACTTTTATCTGATTTCCACATAGTACTTTCGTCCACACTGTCAAATTTTATTTAAGAACTTCTTTGGGGGGTAGCTCCCATTTCACTCAACATTTCTTTTTTCAAAACAGTTTGATAACGTTTCATGCCCCAGTATATGTTATGAAATTCCACACAGCGATGTTCACTACTGGCTACAATTCACCATGCGCCGTTGGAGGATAAAATGAAGCGATGTCGATGTCGTTAATGAGATGCAAGTCATCCTCCGAGGTTCACGAAACGGAAATGAATATCGAGGATAATAATCATTGGAGACGCCTCACGCAGTCCACTAGGAAGGGAGTCATGAAATGAGCCATACTACCGAACCAAACGGCTTGATTGATTCATACCAAGCTCAGTCGCATTCGCGAATAGCCAACTCAAGCGGTTGTAATCAGGTATAAACATAGCAAAAGAGCTGCGCCAAAAAACTATATATAGATCCGAGGACCTAAGCTCCTCGAAAAGGTAAAGGGAAGATACCGGCGCGGAGAAAAGATCGAAGATTTGCTGCAGTAATCTCCTTGGCTCTAGTGCTATCTACGTGCATCACCACGTTCAACCGACTTTCTCCCATTCAGATCCTCGACTTCTTGGAGCTTCACTGGTCCGAGACTCCCTTGGATAAAGGAATATCGTGAATGCAGGCTGCTTTCCTCAATGTATTATGAGCTGCGGTTTGGATGTATATCAGCTTAACGTGGCAGTGAAGGTGGAAGCGTTGTTAGGATATTGTCGAAGTAAGTCACAGCACCTACTGTTCCGCCCATGATACCGCATCAGAGTACCAACTCTCAGAGTCTACTGTTTTCTCAAATGGTCAGGCTGCACACCGTCAGGGTCGGATGTGACAATGGCCTGTCTACAAAAGTGGGTATCTGACGGCCTGACGGCAGGCATCGGACATCGCTCGTAAGCAGCACGCGAAACCTGATCTTGGTTCCTAATCTCATCTCAGAAGGTCGCAGCAGAATTGATCCCGATCTCCTCTGGTTGGCTGTGAGAATGCTACAGTCCCACCCCCATTTCCGTACTGATTTGGACAACTCCTTAAGAATAAAGATTAGGCGCATCATGCCAACGTTAGATTCTTAAAGCGTTAGTCGCCTTCTTCTCTCGCATCCTACTTCACAACATCCCTCCCGCGAAACAAATGCTCTGCAGAGAACGTCGATCCTGGACTGCTAAAGAGGATGAGCTCCTCCGTGCAGCCGTGCAGCGAGGTGAGTCGAGCTATGTTCTTCCAATCATGTTGAATATCTGTTAATGAGAGTGTCGTAGAGGATCCTGAGAACCCAAACCCTTCTAAATGGCATGCAATTGCCAAGCATGTTCCTGACAGAACCAACAAGGATTGTCGCAAACGGTGGTTTGCGAAGATGGCCTCCGACGTCGTCAAAGGAGGCTGGTCCCCCGATGAAGATGAAAAGTTGGTCAAGGGAATTGAGCGATATGGGACAAGGTAGGAGCTTCTCCTTAACGGTTGAATTTTACATAGATAACTGACCCTTGATATTCCTGCGTCAGGTGGTCATTGGTCGCCTCCGTGGTGCAGACGAGAAATAGCGATCGTAAGTCATATCGACCCTTGCAGGAATTTCCATTCTAACTCCTTATTGGTATCCAGAATGCGCAAAACGTTGGACAGATACACTGAACCCTGCTATTGATCGGACTACTTGGACTCCAGAAGCAGTACGTCGAACGTTTGACGATATCACGGATTTTCTTTCTCACCACATCCAATGTAGGATGAGCTACTTCTACAAGCCGTTAACGAGCACGGTAAAGTCTGGACAAAGATTGTGAAGACCTACTTCCCAGGACGTACTGGATTGTCTGCAAAGAATAGGCATGCCATTTCTAGATTTTACACTTAACTCTTTTTAATTGAGACACCCTGCAGATACAATAGCATTACGCGATTCAGCGCGGACAGTGCTCGCGGCAGCACACGTATTAGGAGACAATCTGAAGAGAGTTCCTACCTTATGGACTGCAAATCCGGCAGTATCTCGTCTTCATCCTCCTCTTCCAGTGCATCACCGTCGACTCCGCCCATTCCATTGCCAGGCATGACACAGCACCCCTTCCCATCAGCAATGGAGTCAGCTTATGCCTTCCGAAGCCTCTCAGGATGGCCAACATCATCATCAGTTGTGACTGATGATATTCACTCCTTCCCTTCTCAGCATCATGGCTTTGACGGCACTCTAACTATGCCCTTGGGTCACCAGTCACGAAACGCACCAGAATCTTTCAATACATTCGAGCTGACCATGAATCAGACATTGTCCGCCTTCCAAGACGAATCACATATCGTTTACCCGGATCATTTCCCGAATGAAAACATGAATAGCAAATTATTTATGAACGACCATCCCGATGCTTATTCCACCCCATCTCAAGATATGTATCGCTCATATTCTCAATATCCGACACAGCCTTCATATGGTCCCAACGATACGGCGAACCACTTCTCGTCGTACAACCCACTGCCTTCTCAAGTTGATCCCATTTTGAATATGGCCTGGGAAAGCTCGAACCACCCAGCTGATTCAAAGAACTTCGCACCATTCAAGGTGGAGACGTCTGATAATTATCCTGTAAGCATTAATAATCGTTGGATGGTGTGGATGGCTGATACTTATCACTTTCTTTAGTTCATGTTTTGATGAAGTGCGGGTTACTCACATGCGCCTCTTGGACGTTGCTTCTACATTGTGGATATCGAAATCAATTGCATAGAATAGAGACCGGAGCCATTGTACAAGTCCTACGATAATCATGGTAGAGTTTATTTTTCGAATCTATGTAAAATTGTATGTAATAATATCGCTGTCTCATACGCTCTTAAATGTTAAAAATTCTTCTGAATCGTTCTGCAAAAGTCCTACACAGACTCCAAATATGGCTTTCGTAGAACAATCTGTTAAACAGTGACGATCAGATCATCAATAGTACGCATCATGAGGTTTGGTGTCCAACTCAGACTGTCACTGCAACTTGCACACGTTGTGCACACCACGCGAGTACTTCTTTAGTCGCACAATCCAAATTGAAACATTGATCGACAGAAGCGTATAGATCAAGCCTTATAGATCCCATATCATACATCATAGGTACGAGGTTCCGAGGTACAATACTAGCGATGTCGAAATGAGAAAATCTTAAGGCCCAGGCATGTCATGAGTTCATGTTCTGTGGTGTTTGGAGGACATATCGACGACGTACGCTCAGAAATGCAGATTGCCAAAAAAAAAAAAAAAAACGGTGGAGCCTGTCATTCCTGAACGCTAACAGGATGAAAACAAGTACAATGACACCGAACAACCTGGACTACGGCGCTGTGTTTTTTCGCAGATACGGCGACGTACGTCACCGATACATCTCTGCAATGAAGATACTTTAACAATGTCAATTGCTGAGCCGTTTGTTATTGACTCCATCGTCTTAATTTCTGACTTGGCATTCTATAGCGTATGAGTAGTAATATTTGATATCACTGTCTAAAGCGATGCGTTGCGGTCATGTCAACTTCTTACAGTTCAGATGTTTCAAAAGCCTGCCGCAAATCCTGGAATAACCAGAGGCCGCCACATACAACTGGGACGTATGTAATACCCTGATATCTCAGCAACTATGGTCTAAATATAGCACTACAAACGGGTTGAACGGAAAGGTGAAGGATACTATGTATAAGCAGATATTCTCGAATGTACGATGAGACTTCGCCGCAACAGGTAAAGGCAAGGCTTGAGTCCAATATAAACACACCATCTTGATAGGAAACAAACAATAGAAACGATCCTCCCGGGAACGTCGGAGACCAGATGCCGAATAAGTTCGAAGGCGGTCGTGGCTGAGATGTATATGATTGGACGGACTTGGTCAAGCATGAGGATGGGCGCCACGGCGGATAGTTTTAAGTGCGCGAATTAAAATTTTTTAAAAATGATAAGAATGGCGGAGGTGCGCGATGCTTCGCAAACACATTAACAAGGAGTCCGCGGGGCACGCGAAGGAGTCGACCGGGAAATACTTAGCGATGCCAAACCGACGCCACAAAGTTCAAGAAGGACAGACGCCAGTGATTGGTATTCTCCTCTGGACCAAACAATGAAGAGGTGAAGCCCATTGTCGCAACCCTGGTCCCGCTTATGAGGTATGCTTAAGTGAGATAAGTGAGATACGATGTAGAAATCAGATTGGTGCACTGCATGATGCAATCTGCTGGTACTTCCATTGACTTTTCAACGGTGCTCCAATGTCAAACTGCCAGTACGGCTCCGTATTCCTCGAAGCCTCCACTCGGACAGGTGTGACGCTGGCATTTGCAAGCAGAAAAGTGAAACCTATGGCCGCCGTTGCGAAGGATCAGTACAGCCAAAGCCTATCTATATTAAGATGGGGCTAACTATCTTAGTCTACCGACGTCGTGTTCTCCGCCCTGATCCTTTAAATTTGGTGGGATCAAAGTCGCTGCCAACACCACCTCTCGTAATATTTCTTAGCCTGTAGTATCCAAAAGTCCGGAGTTCGGTTGAGGAGATAACTGCCGAAAGAATAAGACATATCATCATTTGACCTGGTTCGCTCAGCACTATTGCCATCGTTTTCGGCGTGAAGGTGTTCATTAAAGAGTAAACTCGTTGAAACTCAGCGGCATACCATAAAATGCGTCCTAACACCCAATTTACTGCCCCGGTTGTTGAGTTAGGAGTTTTAGGGTGGCGCTGTTCCTAATAGCACGGGTCAATGCTTCCATCCCATACCACAAGATTGTAATAGTGTCGACACACGTTATTCGGTTATTTAGTACGATGAAGCCGTTAATAGGTAGGAAAAATAGGTATCACCTCCAAGATCCAGCGTATGGTTTTTATCGCACGTAATAAGAGTGTTTAGTCATGAACCTGAGGAATAAATGCGAGCAACTCATTAGAAATGAACGGTTTAGCGACGATATCGCCCAAAGTCAGTAAACTATGCGACGTACTGAAAGCAGGTGTTTCTTTAGTCTCAGGACGGAGTTTTCCGTATGCCACTAATAGCCAATCGACCCGGCATAGAAATCATTTGTATGACAGGGATTACGGCATTACATACCTCTTCCTCATCTCGTGGTGCCAGCTAATGTGCCGGTTCGGCCCGCTCGGAACGTCCAAGGTATTTGCTAACTGCCGTGAGAAATAGCACATTAGTATGTAGTATTTCGTGCTTTCGATGAATCTTGACGTAGTCACAGTGGATTTGTCCCAGATACCATCAGCAAAGAGCCTTGCATCATCGAACTTTTTAATCCCAGATTTTTTGCAAAGTTCTAAAAGGGAATCAGCATACTTTTGAGAGGCATGGAAGAAAGTAACATCTTCCAGATCCCGCAACCATCTCGTTTTAGCTCAACCATCTGTCTTTGACTTGCTCAGTTTAACTACTCCTCAACTAGTGTGTTCCACAGATTTGAAGGCATCCGTACCTATAAATGTCTCCTTGCGTCGTGAAAGCATAAGATGGGCACAGCCTTCAAGTTGTCCTAGAATGATGGATCCTTCAGCTCTTAAACCTCAGTCTCCGTTAATTTTCGTCAGCGACGCAGGCTGACACAGGACGACGAAACAGTGCCAGGCATGTTATTGAAGAAATTCCTCGTGTTCGTTTGATCCGTATTTTCAACATCCATACTTACTATAATAAAGTGTCAGATTATGCCTGCGATCCTATTTCTGGGTAAAAGCATCGCACACCGAGCTTGGAGTATAGATTTCTGAAGGCGTAACTCGCCAAATGAAAATGAGAGCCGTCTAGAAAAATGGAAAGGATTACTTGTCGTTAATTCTCGTTCGATATCATGCAGCCAGAAGCAAGCTCGGAACTAAATTTGGTGTCTTCGTAATAGACTATGAGCGAGTCGTATCTTGTCTGAAAGACGGAGGACGACATGGTCACGGTTATGTTGGAAGTGGTGTTCCCGGTCCGTTACGCACCCATCGCCACGTATGGAAACCGGCTATTCACCGGATAATCAATTACGTTAGAATGTTTTCGGACCGAATCCTCATGGTCAAGTGTTCTCCCAAGCCACCGTAGTTCTGTCACTGCGCCATACAGAAATCGATGAACAATCGTCCTTACTCCCCACCTTTCTTCTCGTGCCATATCCTACCACGAGTCACATAAAGGCTTGAGCGATGGCTGAATTCAAACCCGTATTCTTAACCCTGCCTACCTTTACGCCGTCTCTAGCTCTCGAGGTTGGTTATCGCTCAGATCGACCTTATTTGGAAGAATATTGATGATACACTGCTGTATCTTATGGACAGGTCCTACCTTATGGCTTGACTATTCACAGGCTCTTCGTTCAAGCCGATGGTCGTGTAATGCCCAGCTATCTTCATGAGCCATGCTTTTTCTCTTATCTCCTGTGACAGACGCATGATATCGTCATTGGCCCGGAAAACCCTGAAGATCATGTCACCCAGAAGTACACGAACACTATTGTTGGGCGTTATGCGAACCGTATTCCGGTGGGGACACACAATCTTGAGAGGAAGGGTATCAGCAGCCAGTTGACGGCTTCAGCAAATGGTATTATTTTGCTTCACCATACCTGAATAACTTAGTATGCTGACTCCGCTTCAGAGAGTCCTCGTGTTTCTCTGCATGGAGGGCCAGTAGGATTCGACGCTGTCGTTTGGACCCACCTTACCCCAGACACGCCACCTGCGCTCTTTACTTCCATAGAGCTCTCGCACCTAGCACCATCAAAGGAATCGTCCTATGCTGTCTTCCGTCTTATTTCCGAAGATGGGGATCAAGGATTTCCCGGTCGTCTTATTGTAGAAGCCCTTGTCGCGCTTGTCGCTCCCAAAGAGCAGGAAAGGACGTATCTTGCTCCTGGAGAGGTTGCTGAAAGCGCACATTATGACTTGGGTAGTATCGTATTGGTGTACCGCGCCAAGCTAGATGAAGGTGTGAAGAAAGCAGTAACGCCTGTAAACCTAACCCAGGTTTGCAATTACGCAATTTATATCGATTTGATCAATTGATAGGTTTCCGGACTAGCACTGGGGCTTTAATCTTGACGCGAGCTTGAAGGACGATGCTAACTCGTTGTCGGTGAAAGAGCATACACTGACTATCAAGGTCTGCATTGAGCTTACGCAGAGATGAACTCACCTGATAACACATCTACTAGGCCGACTGTATCGCAGAATTGGATGCCGACAGCCTTGGCACGGGCTCATTCCTTTCCGTTTCGGACGTCCCTGCGCACGCCCACTCATCCAAGAAGATTTCGGAGCTATTCCCAGGGAAAGGCTATGGTAGGGAGAGCGAAATACTTTCCTTAGATATCCCGTTCATGTGTTGTAATCGCCAGATGATTACTATACTTTCGAAGAGGCCGCCTGCTCCGCCATACCCACTCGTATCCCTCTGACAGAATTTAGCCCAGAGCTGGACCTCCTAGCAGACTTGGTGCGACCGTCAAACGCAGAGGGTGGCCGAGGCTCCCGAGCAGCGCCGGTGGTCGAGCTCTCCTCAGAGAAGTCTGGCCTCAAGCTTGTCTTCGACTCTAACCGTTAGTTTGTTTATGTTTTTTTCTGATGGGCGTGGCTAATCACTAATACCGTGTCCGACGCACAGAGCATGGTGTGATGTTCTATTCCAATGGCCTTGCAAGCCCGGTAAATGGTGCCCGTAAGAAAATTCATGGAGGATCCGGCATTTCTGGGCGCGGCGATGCCTATGGCCCTGGAAGTAAGCTTGCTCCCGCTGGTCATTTAATTCATTCGTTATGCTGATTCAATCGCGCCTGTAGCTGCCGCTTTTCTGGAATTTCACGATGTATGGGCCCTTGTATCTTCTGACTGTGATATATGGAGACTGACCTGCTACCTTCTACAGCCCTTGACAGCATTCCTGGATCCGAAGGCGAAGGATGGAGAGGATACCCTCGTCACCTCGGACGAACTGTACCACAACTATGTCCGCTGCGATGTGAAATTCAAGGAGCCACCGCGGCAATAAATAGGGCGATAACACCCCCGTTCTAAACTTATCACTGTATGTACAACCCTGTAGAATATGAAGCCAGTTCGATCAAGTGACCCTGGTGTTGTATGACATTTGCTATCATATTTATCTTTTCATTGCGTGCTCAGCCAATTATAACGAACGATGAGATCGTGCTCTATTCTTACGCGCAAACATGTGCACTGGAGTCACATTGTCAGGGAAGGCAGATAGGAGGAAGGCCATGAAGATGTCTAGCTTTCGGCACATACCATAAAGCCCTGTCAGTGTCTAAATATGACTGATCTTGACGATAGGGCGAGTGTTCATACCACTTGCTGTCCTCAGCTTTGATCAACACTTCGACAGTTTTCTACGTCATTCCGGCCTCATAGATTTATACCGTTGTCCACAGAGTTAGTGAGCCTTCATATATCCTTCTGCACATGAGCCTGCCTCACTTGATGTCCCGATGGTTTAGGATAGATAGGCATCATTGGATGCCTGCCAGGTATAGGCTAGGCCCCGACTACGTCCTCGTATTGATAGAAATCAAGGTGAAAATGGAGTGTTCGCTGACCCACAGCAAAATACGGAATTGCTGTCGGACGCTCAAAAGCCGCTCAGCGCGCTTTTCCCGAGGTCGAGCAGAAGTGCTACAGAAATTGGGGACGTTAATATTTAGCATTGATGAGGTTTGTCAAATCTATGTAATGCTCCATGTTTAATTTAACACCCACAGCGAGGATTAATTCTATGGTAAACTTACAGGTTTGGAACGAACCAGAATTACGTCATAGCGGTCCCGCGATTCTCATCATATGTCAAAAGTTTCCCCATTTCTTCCGCATAAAATGATAAGAGACTTACCTTGCGGTCCTGACCAGATCTCTCCGTATGTCTGCTAAAATCTTGCACTGCCCATCCAACTATTCCTCATGAAGCTGAGTACGATAAATGCTTGTTCACTACCTGATCAAAACCAAAAATCGCCATGATAGGATAGTTAATGTCTGAACTTCAAATTTTGATATTTAGAAGCATGGGTACTGTGACGTCGCCCGAGGATTTGCGGTGACGGGGAATGACAGGCACTTCCACTAGGTGATGGAACCTGACAACATGGTCGAGGTTAACCTATAACTTGCAATTCTGACGACTTCAATTTTGCCGAGACAGAAGATTCCGCAACTGATTTTTTAAGCATCTCGATTCTCAAACGATGTCGTGTGTCAGTGTTTCGCGTAGGCAGGATTTGGCAGACAGACATACCAGCGCCCCTCCTCGCTAGTTACTGTGGCTACTATAAGAAGAACTACTCACCGAAGGAGATGATGAAATTTTATGAAATCTATCTCTTCTTTTTCTCGCAGAGAGACAGGATCGCATGGAGGTTAGGCATCGGCGGTACAGTCAACTTTCGGGTAACAAGTTGTGCGTACTTTAAGTTGATTAGCGCCTATTACAATTTACACCACCGGAAAATAGTTGGTTTGCAGGTATAGATAGCTATTTGACTCATCCATACAGGATTGAAGTAAAGGTGATTACTCGATCCGAGGGTTGATGGATGTGGGAAAGGACCGAGGCGCGTTGTTTGGCTGCATTTGGAGCTTCGAGTACATCACATGCACTGGCGATCGTCACGAGATGAACTAGATTGCTCTGGCTCCCAACTGGATCCCGATTTCCGGGCCAAGTGAAGTTCGAGCCTCTCCTTACTCAGCATCGGTATGTGAAATTCAAGAACCTGCATACGATAGTTTGTCGTAGCTTGAAATTTCCTGGCAACGATCGAGTTTTGCTTTGCTGTTTTGCTGCCTGAACATTGACTCTATCCCCATTAGCAAAAAGGTTTACGATGTTCCGACTTCCGAGTCGATGCCGGACGGATGCGACTTGCGGCGTTCGATTTGATAGACCCACACAGAAGTCCGTCGACTTTCATATGTTCTCAGAGCCCAAACAAAACGAGTTTCACCTACACATCGTGAACCAGTTCTGAGCTTGAAGCTTGAGATATAGTCAGCCTCTGATCTCTAAGGTCCAGTTCGACGGCTTATTCTGAAGTCGATGCGTTTGTCTTGTTGGGTTAAACTTCGTCGACGAAAGATGAACCAAAGTAGCAAGATTTGAGTAGATACAGCAATATTTTTTCAACCGCAGTTTTTGAATTTTTATTTCCTTGTATTAACAAGCGACCACGCAAATTGCTGTGCGGCCTCTTGCTAGTTTACTGTAATGTTTTTGCATTTGTTTCCTCGTGTTCTACAGACTGCAATCCACATGAAATACGGCATGATGTTTTCCCATCCACGTTTTCTTTTCCTTATCTGTCATATTGCGTGGCAAATTCGTCGATGGGTTTACAATCTACATTGCACATGGTAACCACTGGCTAATTAATGGATACTTGGAGATCTCCTGGAAACCCTGAAAATAACTTTCCAATTGGAGTAGAGAAAGAAAGTACAGATGGCTCCGAAGCCCGAACGTAGATATATCATGTCAGTGAAACCCACCCAGAAATTTTGATAGGTAGTGCACATGCTTCCTGCACGCCGATGCACAGCACGCGGCGTGTGTTAAAGTCTCTGTGGCTATGCACATTAAAAAAATCAATAATAGCCGGCGGTTCTAGGTATGTACTGAGATGTCTAAATTTCAGTAATAACATGAAACCGACGGCCAGGTTTACTATGAATCAACTAGTAATACGGGCTCCAGAGGTAAACCCGCAGCAATGGAAGCAAATCCAGCGCTGGGAACATGGGCGGATTTAATCCCAATCAGTGAAGAAGGATACCCATGTCTCCAAGCAAAATGCCTTACAGCATCGAAAAGAATTGTGGCCATAATCATGAATGCGCGCGCATCTGTTTGCACGACTGCGATCATATGCATGCAGCAAGGGATGTTAATACCAATAATATTTGATTCTCACGGACGGAGGGGAAGTTTTGTTTCGTCTTCGGATACCTTGATTGCTTCTGATGGAACTGCGTATATATAGGTATTAAAAATTAGCTAGCTGTTCCGTACTATCATATGAATTAGAAATGTTACAAGGTGCTCGGCACGTTTGAGTGAATCAAAACAGCCCACTGAGCGGTGGCTCTAATATGGACGCATGATAATACCCCCCAGCATGCCGGATAATTGGGAAGGAATGAACTCCGTTGGCTTCTCGATTTGAAATTTAGAATGCACCTCGGTGTAGAATCTAATTCAAACGTGCTCAACACTAATAGAGCATGCTAGTATTAGCCTGCAGATTAATAATTGTCATCAAATTTATTAATAACAAATAGTTTTACAACGGTATCCTTCAAGTCGCACGACTCAGCATTTTTCAATGTTTCCCATGGCTTCCAAGCGCTGGGAAATAAATAAAAAGACCTAGGCCATGCAGTGCGCCTCCATGATGATGGGCAACAAAGCATGGTCTCACACTAGTCTCACACAGGAATTGTATCCGATATAGCATTTGAAATTATGACATTCGGAGCTGCATCCGTTGCTTGCAGAAGGCTTACATACTTGTACGAGCTTGAAGCAGCCCTGTTCTCCGTGACTTGTGAGAGCCACGACACTGGCATTGTCATCAGTCGACCGAAATACATATGTATCAGATGCGTCAGACCGTTTCAGTCTAAAAAGTGGAGCAGAGTCTGATATTTGTAGGTACGCATCGCAATGCGCACTGTACGAAGCGCGACCGATATCAACTCACCGCCATCACACTAATAAATGACAGTTGAGAAAGAAGACTCTCATCAATCAAAAGCTGAGAAACAACCTCAGTTTTAAGCTATAGAAACATAAATACTAGCACAACGAGTCGAAGAACACGGAATTGTAGTCACCGGACTGGTTCACAGTTTACTTACGCACTCAATTGAAGTTGGACTGTGCAGTTTGCTGAATCTGATGGTTGCCGACGGCGTTTAGTCTCGTTCTGTGTTGCAATCAGATTTGTGGCGCACCTTATTTGCCTCCGCTTTCTTTGCCGTGAACTTCAAATATAGACAAATACTCAGCCACTGCGCGCAACTTTCGTCTTCGTCGACCCACTCATCAACGTCAAGACTCCCTGCAAGGCCATCCTCAAAATTCGCCCTGTGAGTACCTAAAATGCTGCTCCAGCGTCTTCCACAAACCCAAGCCAGGTTGTTTCACGGGATTTGGAGCACTGGAAGGGGCTGGATGGCTTGGTCGACCTTTGGATGGTGTTTGCTGACCTACACCCATGTTTATAGCCGGACACAAGTGCGATATCAATTTCGCAGTATGTTTTCACCTTGGACGTTGGAAATGGGTTCTGATTCGCTTTCGCGCTGTGTTGCAGCTTCCGACTTGATAACCCGCCTCGCCCAGCATGATTATCTCGAAGCAGAACAGACGCATCATCTATGAGAATCTCTTCAAGGGTGCGTCGCATACCACTGCTTTTATCTCGCTTCAACTCACACGTCAGGTATTTTCCAACAGAGGGCGTCCTAGTTGCCAAAAAAGACTTCAATGCGCCGAAGCACGAAGAACTCGATGTCCCCAATCTCGAGGTTATTAAGGCACTGCAGAGCCTGACCTCCAAGGGCTTCGTCAAGACCCAGTTCTCTTGGCAATGGTACTACTATGTCCTTACTCCTGAGGGCGTTGAGTACCTCCGCGAGTGGTACGAGACAAGTTCTCTTATTTCTAAATCGTTCTACTGACCCTCTTTCGCTTCAGGCTCCACCTCCCCGCTGAGATCGTCCCCGCTACCCACAAAAAGGCCGCCCGTCCCCCGCGTCCCGCTACCGTTCGACCTGGAGGAGGAGATGGTGCTTACCGTGCACCCCGTGGCGACCGTGAGGAGTACCGCAAGAAGGAGGGTGGTGCCCCCGGTGAGTTCCGACCCCAGTTCGCTGGTGTTGGCCGGGGGGCTCCCAGGGAGTGATTGTTGGGCGTTTCTATGCATATTATGATGATCGGAAACGTAATATGACCATGCTATGTCTATTTTCCTCTTTGTGCTCGTACGGTGTGCAGTCGTGAGACGCGGGGTTATGCATCGCATGCGGCCGCCTAGGTCAGGTAGAATGCCGCAGATTCCTTTCTTTTAGATGATTCTCGATGCAACATTCTATAATATCGATGACCGGAATCGATAGCACGGTATGACTGGTCCTAGGTCTTGCCCATCTCCGTTCCATTAGCGAAGTCAGTGGTGGGATTTATGGGTTTATGTGTGGGCAGAACAATCTCATCTATTACCAAAGTCCTTAGCCCTCAGTCCTGGCTTCAGGTGTACGTAACTCTTTTCTTTTTGAGCTCTGGCGTAGAACTGCCTGAGTTACTGCGGTGATTCTGCAATGGGTCTCTCCCAGGTCTCTTCTACCTGGGCAGGCTCCCGTTGAGCATTAGTATCACTCAATGGCCGCAGTGCTGTCTGACATGATTGAAACTGGACATGAGTGCTCTTTCGCACTGGGAGGTTATCCAATGCTTAAGGTCTACCCGATTCCTAAAAGAGCTGACAAAATGATGGTACTCGTAAATCCAAAAATTGGAAGCTCAGATTCCTCCTAATGCAAATACATCTTCAATTGTGCTACTCAAGTCTATTTAGTTGAGGTTTCATAACAAATTCGAAATAAGCGAGGATGTTCTTATATCTCTTCGAGCGCTTGCTGAAGCCGGCATGGCATATTCCTCATGACAAACAACCTCGATTTTTTGATAGTGTCGACGAACCTACGGATTGAATCTAGAGCTCATGCATGTTAGTGATGAGAAGGTCAAGGGACGTGATTATTCAGGGGGTCTTGCTCTAGTGCCACACCCGTTTTCATTTGCAATCTATATCCTTATCCAGATAATAAGAATGTCGAATCCTCTATCCAATTAGGCGCTGTTAGGAATATAAAACGAAGAGTGTGTGTTTATTGTGATATGTGTAATGCCAATGAAATAAATCAAGCCTACCTATTGCTCCTCAGTAGCAATAAGTGTCATGGCGCCGAGTCCAGACGTGCCTTGAGAGGGCTTAAACCAAACACTTTCCAAAAATCCCTTGAATCTAAAGCACGCCCCAACATTTCGATATTCCGAGGGAGCGCGCGAACTTCATGTTCTTCCATAAGCTCTCGAACCCATCGCGCCTGGGGACCACGTTCCTCGTCCTGTGATACAGAACGCCCAGGAGTATCGGCAGAATTACCCAAAAATTCATGAGCCGACGAGCCATATGATTCTGAATGATTTTTCGCCGGTGGAGCTCCCCAAGCAGAAGCGAGGTCCCACCAGTCGTACACGCGACCGTCCGTGAGGATCCACCGCTGTCCTGTTGCTTTCCTAAATTCTCCGTGGACAGCAAGTATAGCTCGGGATACGTCGAGCCCATGGATCATATGGATGCTTCCCTGCGAGCGAATGCCAACACGAGTATAAGGTTCTGCCTCGGAATCCGTACACTGACAAGATTAGAAAGTTAATTACCTTTTTTTCCAACATCTCTTTCGTCGGAGCCACCCTGCCTACCCAGTTTTGCATGGAACGCGACCCGCCCCAAAGTCCCGCGAGATTGAGGACAGTAGTGGGTATTTGTGGTGATAGCGAGAGAAGTTCCTCTTCGGCATCGGCTCGGGCATTTGGAAGGTAGGGCGACAGGCGATCGTACCATTTACTGAGTGTAACTTGAATTTGGGGTGTCTCAGGGACATTCTTGCGCTTCCCCTTATTACATTAGCCACAAAGCAGGGCTGTGAAGGTGAATATAAATTCCCTTACATCCCAAATGCCGGTAGACCCAAGTTGGACAAACGCTGCTTCGTGGTTCGGTTTTTTTCGGCTTTGAATATATAGCTTCACCAGGCGGCAAGACGCTCCGCTCTTTTCAATCGGAAATGTGATGAGAACAGTCTGAGCATCGGGCAAGACTTCGTATGGTTCCACATCGCCCGAGTCAGGATCGAATTCGAACTTTATCGTTGAATCCCGACCAGAACGTGTTGTTAAAGCATAGCTGATGGAGCGTTCTTCACAAAGAGGGCCTATAAAATTAGAGGTCCAGCCAGCACCCAGGATGAGAAGATCCACAATCATGGTGGGTGTACCGAGTGGTAGTGGGTGAACAAGTTCCAAGCTACGTGCGTGTGAGATCTTGTTCCTGAGACACGGCTTTCAGCTCCGGTGATCCGCGAAATCGAGTCTGGTGATCAATGATGACCTGATTACTCATGAATCGCGTAATTAAAGGATTGACTGCAAGTGATCAAGTTTAAGAAAGATACTAGATAGTAGCTAAAAAGGACTTTGTTCGAAACGAATTACTGGTTATGCAGTAACAGTGGTTGCTATGAAGGATGAAAATGGATAAATGCCCGGTTCCAGTAATAGTGTCCATCAATCGTCGTAAGTTATTGCCATTGGTCGTAATGAAGCCAAAGGTTCGTCAGCGCTTAATTCAAGAATAAAGAATTCCATGCCGTTACTGAGATGAATTCTATTATATGAAACCCAGTCCCTATTTAGTCCGAAATTTCGAAGAAATGCCGTGACCGAAGGCAAATTAACAAGTCCAACTTGACTGAAAAGAGAATAAACTGTCAGTACAGATAGCCAAATATGCAGCGCATTAGGAAACATATGCTTACATCTGGAATACCTGGATTACCGACACTTTGGTAGGCTGGTAGTCCCAAGCACTCAGAAAGGGTTACAAGCCTATACCCAGCCGCCTGCAATTTTTTTATAGCGTAAGGAAGAACTTGGTGCCTGTTAAGGTGTTTAATTTAATTTTTAAAAATCTCGAAGGGGGACTATTACAATAACGCTTACGCGGTAGTTTCTGGTTTGTGGATCTCACTTAGTGCATAGAAAGATGTACGACGGCAGAGGTTTCAACGCACCGTAAGTCTCGTGGTTCAGTGCCAATACTGTGTTCGGATGTCGCGAAGCAAGCTGGTCATACAGAGCTTCACTCTGTGCAGTAGTAGCCCCAACGGAGTCCTCAGAACTTGATGAAAGAGGTTTGTTAGTCCGGCGAACATCTTATTATAAGCTTTGACAATGCTAACTCGAAGTCCCAGATCACGAGAGATTGACCTCTTATATAAGAGGCTTGTCGTACAAGGTCGTTATAGTTTCCGTACGCTGAATCAGAATAACATAAATAAAAAATTAACATATGTTGCTTTAATATAAAAAAGAGGGCGTTACGCACGGGGTCGCATAAAAGCAGGGACAACGCCGAGAATCCTCTTTAGTGCCACTGAACATTCCGTTTAATCGATGCTTCTATTAACTTATTGAATATAAATGTAACCTTACGTTCAACACGCCACATCTCGTCGTGAACTATAACGTGCTTGGCTTGGTGGACAATTTCGACATCTGAGAACAAGTCTACTCACTTTGATCCCAGGTCAGCGTGGTTAGATCCTTGTGACTCCAGGTGTGCGATGCCACTTGGTGGCCGTTGCTGTATATGTATTTCACACGTTTTATTTCGTCCGCATCATAGATGCAAGCATCTAAATGGCAAAAATACCTGAGCGATGTGAAGATGTATGCGTTGCATTGACTTACAGTTGTTTCCATCTATGTATTATTTAGTCATCCCATGAGGAAATATCTGCACGAGTAAAAGCAGCGTGCACGCACTGTAGAAAAAGGTCCCCACTACACCAGCAGCTTTTAGAGCTTTGCTGACGTCGTAGCTAAATCACTCGTCTTAAAGGGCTGGAAGACATGCAAGCATTGGCTTTGCCTACGCATAAACCCAAGGTCCGTCATCCTGGAACGGGGAAGATCCTTTAATATGAACCGAAATGCAGCGATGAAGCGAGTCAGACTTACAAAGGTCAAAGCAGCAGTATTAGGGACTGTGCAACTGGTAATCACACGGGCCTCCTGTCGCTTCTGTACAGGATTAGCAGTCGCAAGGGCGGTGAGGCATACAGTCAGGAGTAAGGTGGTGAGAATCATGAGGCGCGTTTAGGGAGAGTAACAATCAAACGCAAAAACGTGCAGAAGTGGGAGGCGTGCAAGGTATAACTAGAAAGAGGGGGAAGTGTTGGACGATGCCGTTATCTGACATTGAGCTAGGCTATTTTATAAAGATATTGAAGGGCGATTCGAATCCGCCCCGAATATCAAATATGGTAGCGAAGATGTCACTATACCGAACACGCCTCATGATGGTCTTCGGCAGACGTACTAATCAGGAGAAAAAAGGCAAAGAAGCTTCGCTCGATCTAGTGTTGCCTGATGTCAGAGAAGATTCGCTGAGTCTGGTATACAGTGGGGGTTTTAAGTACCAAGATCTAAAAATAGCGCAACGCCTGATGCGCTAGGTTGACAAGAAATCGATGAGACGGAGATTGTCGTGGCTTTAACACTCGTAGGTGACCTGCCAAGAACAAAAATCCTTCAGAATGAGGTCAACATTACCTGACTTCAGAAACATATCTAAGCATATGAAGGTGTACCTGGACGTGCTGACTGCACAAACATCCCGCCGATCGCGCAATCTGCGCCAGTTGCATTGGTGAATAGACAAGCACCCGATAGTTATGGAAGTGGCAAATATTAGATATATCCCATGATTTTCCATCCTCCCGCACTTTTGCCGATTCAGGTTGGCCAAGCGGTAAGAGCTTTGCACCCACCCCTACTGACTGCATGTAGAAAGTAAGGAACGCATTCCGTTGGTTTAACGAACTAGCGCCAACCTGTAGGGTGCTGATAATTTTACAGGCTAAGCGGTCGAAGCATCGAAGCTTGCAGTGAGTTTCAAGGAAGGGTTTCAAGTAAGGGCATGCGGAATGGCTCCATTGCAACGGCTGGTTTACTTTGCATGACCAAGCTGTAAATCTTACGTACATGGAACACTTGTCCAGTAGTGTGGTGGCGGCGGCCAAGTTGATAGGAGATATTTTCTGTCTTTACCTCCTAAGTGACGCACGATCGGTCAGGTCGGACTTCCTTAGGAGAGCGATAGCCCAACTCATGCCTTAAGAATTTGCTGTGACTGGGGTAGTTGCGAAAGCAGCAGGATAGCGGACCGAAATGCTAATTAACAGCTACTTGAGGTCGGACGTACATATTTAAACAGTAGGTCTTCCTTGAAATGTTATGACAAACATCAGAAATGTGATATGGAAGATGGTCTAATGAATGACTCAAAGACACACCCAACCCAACTCAAGCGGACTACATCTGGACTGTTGTTAGACGGTGCTGGGTAGTGCTGGGTAGTGCTGGCGATAATATGGCGATAACTTGACAAGTGCAGGAGGTAAGTAGTCTGACATGCCGGTCAAGCATTTACAAATCATCTGGAGCCTTAAACTTGGAGGGTTGCCATACCCGTGATGCTACATTGCCGACTTCAATTCTAAAAAGCCGCATGCATGTTGGAATACTGATGAGATGCATAAGGGGCAATACTCCGAAGCATTGTATAGTATCCTCTAGCTTCGATTAGCATATTTTAGCAACGTCCATCCCATTGATGGCCTACAGTCTACTTGAACGCCAGAGGCCCAGAAAACCAAGCTCGGCGGGCCTCGAGACATAAAGCCGTTTATAAACGTGTTTCAACGTGTTATGCAGAAGGAATGCGCTCGGCATTTGTGTCGTGGAATGCAAGGTACGTTGGGATACGTAAGATGACGATACGAGGAAACGAAGGCGTGCAGTTGGACGATGGCCGTTTCGGTTGGAGGCAGGCAGCTGTTTGCCTTCTCCTTGGGATCCAAATATTTCATAAGCAGATAATTTTGCTTCAGTCCTCCGGGCCCGTCAGTTTGAATCGATACAATTCTAAATTCATACCTGAAATGAAGGGTTCAGTGGTTTCTAGGGCTTGCTGATGAAGATAAACTTGCAACTGACATGTTGCACACTGGATGATGTACAGCCTAAGCATGGATCTGAAAGGATCAAGAGAGCAGGCTGACGTCGAGGGGCTTTCCTGTTTTCGGCTGCAGGAATAAGATGGAATGGAATCGGTGGCTTGCATGGAAGCCAGACTTCACAAATACTTATTCTAGGTCTGAACTTTATATCAGACCTCGGTTAGCATGGGAAGACAATAACAACAGATATTGAAGTTGAAGAGGCTGAAGAGGCTGAGCTTCTGTGTAATGTCCGCTGCCACCACTAGAAGACCAGCTTCCAGTTAAAAGGTACCTAAGAAAGCTTGCTGTCCGTAATGAGGCGTCATAGTAGCGGGGGCTTCACTGATAAAAAACTGACGTATGTAATGTTCCTGGGTAAGGGTGACGTTCTGGATCGAGCCTGGTGACTGGGGGTATCGAAGCGAGGGAACGAATCGATCACGTCGTTGAAAGGTAGACTGTATAAAACTAAATAATCTAAAGTAGGGACGACAGCAATGCAGCAGTGAATCGACGGAAGGAAATGTGATGAAAGCAGAACAGAACAGAACGTAAAAGAGTACCGCGAAAAGGAACGTCCACGAATCATCTTATTGCACGTTTCCTTATCCGTGCTGGCTTCCGGGGCCTGCATGACTTCCATGCGTTAGCTCGCTGACGTTGGTCAGATAAGTTCCCCATTCATCTAGCCTGAAAACGAAAGTTCAGCCACCGTTCATCTTATACACCATTGGCGTGTAAACTCACTCGAATCCAGTGGGCGCATTGGACCACATGGCTACGGTATCGTTGTCCATATACCCTTGCGGGTGCTGTGGCATGCCAAACCTTACGTTCGAATGTTGCTGATGATGCCCTGTCGATTCAGCCATGCCACCGGAGGTTGCTCCGCCACGAAAAGATCCAACAGACCCTAGTCCATCCATCGAACCGCTGTACGAGCCTGCTGGATAGCCCACCGCGACCGAAGGATCATACATCATATTAGATTCGTCCATAGCAAATCCTGACCCCACAGTCGACACCGCATTGCTCGGGAATCCACTATGTGAATGGCTATGAGGAGCATGGCCGTGGCCTGACAAGGCACTATTTATACCACGAGTGTCACTGCTGCCTTCACTGGGAGGATACCAATATCCATGCGTATCCAATGGAGAAGGATCCGGCCCCGGGAACTTGTGTCCATACGAAGGCAAACGGCCAAGCTCATCGCTGTACATGGGCAAGGCAAAGAGCTCTGGCGGCGGCACCTCCGAAGGGTGCGCAGTTTGAGCAGACAGGTTCTGCTGCTGGTGTGGCAGCGGCGGCTGTTGTGGCTGGCGATTAGATGGCGCTGATGTCCGGGATTGAGAGTTGTCGAAAGTTGCTGATGTGGCTGCTGCATCCTTTTGAACGCGCCGCGAACCGGCTATGTTCCGGGGACCATCGAAGCAACTAGGGGATTCACTACCGGTCGTCGGCGTCGATATAGGGCTCTCAGCGTCTCGCTCACGCTTATTCGTCACCGGAGGACTCGGTTGGGGCAGAGGCAAGTCTCCTACGGAAGCTAGCTCGTAGAGAATATCCCTGTAAACTCAAAAGGTTATCAGCGATTGTATCAACAGATGCCAGCCTAGTTCCATACCATAATCGTCCAGCGGAGTTCCATCTACCACGAAGGGCTCAGATCAATCCGAGAAGGTATAGAGAGAAGCTTCACTTACCGCTTCTCTAAAGACCGCAGTACTTGCATACACTTATAAACGTCGGCCATCTCCTTCTTAGGATCAGTCGATAAACCAGATCGCTTGCCGCCCCATATGTTAAGCAGAAGCACGATTCCCGATGTGAAGACGGCCATCTAAAAGGTATCGGTTATCAAGGATGTTCCAAAGCAGTCGACGTTGATATCGGTGACTCACCTGGATATGCGGCGTGGTAATAACCTCTCTTTTTCTCTGGATGTCCACAACATGGCTGCATGACCGTGCAGCGTTGGTACATATCGCGAGAGATGGGAAGGAGAGTGGCGATGGTTTGTTCGGAGAAGGGATAAACGGGCGGTGGATAATAATCTGGATATGGTAGTACGAGCAGTAGAGCATAGCGGACTGGTGGAAGAAATCCGCATTCTCCCGATTGGGATCCCATCGAACTGCGAAGCCAAAGCATTGAGCACAGGACGAATAGGGTGCATGACAAGAAAACGCACGATGATCCGGTACTGAATCGACCCACTTGTTCAGTGCCGAGTCGAGCTCTGCGACGATGTGCTGCTCCCACTGTGGTCCAACGAAACCAAGGAGGATCTTCGATTTGTTAATCGAGTACTGCGTAGTCACATGTCAGTATCAGCTCGCCAAATGGGGCTGGTCATAGACAAGGAGGTACCCACAATGGTCCGTAGCGAGAAGGCCAGCACCTGGTTGAGTTTGATGAAGAGATTGAATGAAGTGATGAGCGAGGGCTTGTCAGGAGGCTGCTTGAACCTCTGCTCCGGGTCGGGATGTTCCCAGTATTCGTCATCGCACTCAATGGGCATCTCAAGATCGAAGCTATGTAGGTTCTCGTCAGCAGAGTGATAGTGACGCAAAGAATATGTCCACGTACTCCTCATCTTGGATACAGCACGGTCGTCCAAGTGCGGAGCTTATCATTCGGTCCATGCAGACAAGAATCCTGCATGGATGCAACGATATTAGGAATATGTATCTTCAGGGTGGCAGTAGCACTCACCAGAAAACCCTTTTCCAAAGCTCGTCTTCGGCGTTGGGAACATCATTACTCGCTTTTCGTCGATGGGCACCGACATCTTGCGCAAGGCGGATACCAAAACCGACCATCGTCCAACAAGACTGGGGTGCTGAAGACCCTTGCAAAAACTGTACAGAGAGCTGAAGATGAATATTCATCGTAAGCACCTCCCCATTAGTATACAGAAGGCGACTCACGCAATAGAACTGCAAGTCATGCAAGGTCGGAGGTGCCAGAAGCGATTTTTTCACCATCTGCACCTGCTCGAACCATTTCCAGCCGCTGGAATGAATAGTTTCATCCTCTTCTAGGAGCACGCGTGGATCGTCGGAATACCGAGCACCAACAGCACACACCAGGAGCACGTTCGCGCCAAAACTGTTGCTCTTGAGGTGAAGGCCTTCTTCGATTGATCTCTCGAAAGACGGACGGTGAAGGAGCGGAAGAAAGAGGTTGGAGTTGATGAAGTACAGGTTGGTCAGGTCGCGGATGAGATCCATTGGTGGGAATTTGTACTCAGGGGGCGGAGATTCGTGGTACGCAAGCTCCCACTGTCGTTCATCGGGCATCAGCGCTGTTACAGGAAGAATAAGCAGTATCTTACAGGTCTTATATCCCAGAACTCTGACCGTTTGCTTCCTAGTACTGCCGGAGGGTCTTTCTCCTTCCCCGCGTACTCTTGTTTTAACTCGATAGCCGTTCGGATGAGGATCGCACCGCTTGACTTCCCAAAGAATCGTTGATCATAGCGCTCAAGCGACATTTGCTCCATATGGTCGGCAAGTAAGCTGGGCATGTAATCCGGGAGCATAGTAGCTGTGTTGTCTTCCTCGTCATCGTGGTCTCCACTAAGCACACCGCCGACCTTTCGGATGATGGAGGTGGCGATTTGAGTCGGACGCTTGGGAGTGGTATATCCAGAGTCAAAAAGGTAGGACATCTCCGTTGATGGTTGTGCCGGTGATGTGAGTGTGCTTGGATCTCTCGGTGGGCCGCTATCCAGGGCACTGTCGAGATTTCCATCGAGCTCTTTCAGCAAGTTACCATCGGGCGATAGCTATGTGGCAATTCAACATTGAGAACAAGTTAAGATAACAATAACATGATGCACCTTCTGCAGCAACCTCTCCAACTTCTCCAACCGAGTTTCAAGGCTTTCGACATACCTACAAAATATTCTCAGTGCAATCCTTCCAAGTCCAGCTAGATTATTTACCCTTTCGGCGGACCTCGCTTCTGATGCAGATAGCCAATGTCAGAAACAGCAGATGATTTTCAAAAATAGCTGACTTCACCTTCGCCGCCTCGACATAGGTGCACGAAAAGCTATAGGTTATGCAGTTCGAACATCGGTTTCCCGGCATTTGCACGCCATCGCCTATTAGAATAGATCCGCATGAAGCTTGTCCCGCTGCTCTAGATAAAACACTGCAGCTTACATCGAACTGTATAGCGTAAAATTAGTACGGACATAGTTCGCGAATAGTGGAGTATGCACTTTTCTTTCTCCTGCAGATATCGCACGCCCTCTGAATCCTCCTCTTCTTCGTTCCATGTGACATACCCGACCCATTCTCGCCATCGTAGTCCTCCTCGTTGGATGACATCCCGGAATCCCAACTCTAAGAGCACGAGAATAATGAAAAGAGGACACACGCTCGTATTACGGTTCTCTGTCTTTAATAATAAAGGACTCGATGACACCAGATCCTCGGATTTATACTCCGCTTCGGCAAGCTTACGAAGGCACACTCCACGGCATGGCAAGCCCAGGAACTGATGATTACCGCCAAATTGCCGCGCAGCACCGCCACTCTCCCGCAGCCACCCAAGGCCATAACAACACACTGACCGGGATTCGATATTTCTTTCTTCTTCACATTCAACTTATTCTTTGTTCCTATGTGCTGCGGTGACAATATATCTTCGAATCAGACCTTCCGTCAAGCCTAATAGAAGCTTAAACTCGATTTTCTTTGGTGGATCACTGCGCACACAGCGAGGCGCAGCAGTTTTGCAGTTTTGCAGTGAAGTCGAAAATCATCTAGGCAGGCACATCCAGCTTCTCTATATATCTCGTTCGCAAGGGCGCTGATCTAGCGCTGATTGTTGTACACTTCTTTCGACTAAAATCGCCATGTTAGGTGCATAGGATGCTTCAGAACTGCGCAATCGAGATGGCTGTCAAATCCATTCCGTTAGTACTAAGAAATTCTTACTTACTTTCATGCTTAAAACATCGCCGGGTGGCCTGAAATAATCAGTCTAGGTAAGCTCACACAATGCAAATTGAAGCGATCCTGGCTGGTTACAACTTCGTGAATATTCTCTTAGAGATCCAAATACTAACAGATTATTATCGATATCCTTCCTCTGATGTGACGGCCACAAATCTCCAGGTTGCTTCTTTCACTACAGTCTTCAGGAACCGCAGTAGCGAATCACTGCACAGAAACGCATTCTTTGTAATTCTATTAGTGGTACGTGCCACTAGATGCGTTGAATTTTCTGTTTTTAATCATAACATATCGCCGTGTATGAACTCTCTCGATCTCATTCTTGACACTTGAAAACGGTAACGCAACTGCACGTCCGAGAATGACGCTTTCAAGTGCTATCGGAAAATATTTAATCTTCGATCAATTTGTAACGACTCAAGCACATTTTCTTAACACATGGTGAGTCTTTGTTCCCAGCTCATGCACCAAGCAGTATAGAATAATCTTCTATTATGATCAAGACCTAGGTAAGCACTTCTTCATATTTCCGCAGTCAAAGGAACCGCCACAAGCTATCCAACCGATCGTCTTTAGAAGCTCTCGTACTTATTTAGGTCCAATTAGTATTTGCTTGCGGGGGAGCTGCAGTTACACATCGAAATCGCTGTCGTAGCTTTCGAATTTGTTCAAGTTTCTGCAAGGAAATCACTGCGCATACAAAGGCGCGCAGCATTTCAGTTCAAACGATGGGCAGGCACGTCGGCTTCTCTGTCTGCCTCGTAAGACCGCTTATCTGGAACATCACCGACATATGCAAGTTATGTAACTTGTTATTTTTGTTTTGGGGCAACACGGCGGGGAAGAAAATACCCTGGGATCGGGTTTCGCAAAGATTTTGTTTCCACGGGATGAGCGTTGAACTCAAATTCTCTAACAGCATTACTGCGCCCAGAACGACGCCCAGCAACTACGAAGCTGACGTTTCAAAGTTGGGCAGTTTGAAGTACGGCGCGCTTCTATGCTATATGTTGGTCGTACGGGCATTTACTTCATGGACTATTGTGGTCATAGCTGCAATACGTAAGTTCCATCTGCGCAGTCGCTATACTCGCTAGTACCTTGTGATGTGACGGTCATTGGTGGAAGCAACCTGAGGTAGTCGCTTTAGGTGAGTCTTGCTTTACTAACCTTCTTGCCTCATGGTCTCAATTATTTGCATGAAAGGAATTCTTTAATCCTTAAAGTTGAGTGCCATACAACCACGAGTCTAAATATATAGCTGGGTACTAGCCACATGCGTACAATTAGAGTCGGTGAGTTTTTCAACCGGTCTTGACTACACGAATACTTCCTAAATGGTTTGCCTGTTGTCCAGGAGGAAACTTTAATATTGTAGTCAGTATGTACACATATTTCATACGAAAATATGATCTCCACCTAATGAGTACAGGGTAGGTTAGGGGTCGGCGCCCAGCTAAAGCAGCATCCTTCCCAGAACTTGTCTACGATCTTCCTGCCGATCGGATACTTGAAGAACCGCTACTATCCTGATCCTCAATGCTGTGACCTCGCCAATCTGGATAATAATTATAGAAATGTGCGCGAGAACGGTTAACTTCATCATACAAAGGGTTTCCGTCAATGTCCGTTTTACTTCTCTGTCTATCTTCTAAACCTTCCTTCAGCCAGCTCTGACATCGGCGTGTTGAATAATGCGAGGAATTCTCAAAGAGCGGCGATGCACCTACTGCGTCAATTCATATGTTCGCGCTTCCAGTTCCATGCTCCTGGTATCGCGCCCATGGTATGGATGTCGTATGATGGCCCCCATCACGAAAATTTAATGTGAAAGATATTTCCAGAGAGAGTTGAAACTCAGCTAAAAGTATGATATTACCGATAAGGCCTTGTTATATTATACAAGGCATTGAAAGTTGCTACCTATAATCTCAATATAGCCTTTATTTTGAGACTTTGATATAGAATTACCTTAGTTTTATCTGAATTGTAGCATCTTACTACTTTTTGTAAACATAACTCATTAGTATAATTCTTCACAATAATGGGATTTTACTG